>SKCR01023039.1:0-20252 GCA_019454045.1 Zanthoxylum bungeanum | reverse complement strand
ATTAAGACTACACTCGAATTGCTTGGCTAAACACACTTTCTTTTTTCTTTTTACCTTTTCTTTTTATTTTTGTTTTGATTTCAGGCATCATGAACAACCAACAGCGTGAACGACGAAAAGTAACAGCGCCTATCCCAATTCAGGACATAACGATACTAATCATTGATGGACTTATATCCTATATCACCTTACCATCCCTTTAGGCTGACTCGTGCGGCATAAGATCTGTATTAAAATGATACAGCATTCAGTACAGTTTGGGGGTAGCCCGAATGATGACCCTAATGCCCATGTGCATAATTTCTTGGAGATCTGCAATATTTTCAACTTCAATTAAGGGGCAGAAGAAGCAGTCTTCTTGTGAGTTTTCCTATTCATTAAAGAATATAGCAAAGAGATGGCTGCAGTCACGGCCGACGAGATTTATCACTAAATGGGAAGACTTGGCCACAAATTTCCTTGCTAAGTACTTTCCTTGGGCCAAAACAACAAAACTGGTGAATGATATCACGTCATTCATGTAATATGATTTGGAGTCCTTATACGAGGCATGAGAGAGATATAAAGACCTGTTATGCAAGTGCCAACATCACGATATTGTAAAATTACTACAAGTCCAAACCTTTTATAATAGGCTTAATGGCATGGTGAAGACCGTAGTAGAAACAACGGCTAGAGGTACGCTAATGGCCAAAGATGAGAATGTCACATGGGATCTACTGGATGAGATGGCTAACAATAATTCCCTATGGTTATCTGAAATGAGTATTTAGCAGCAAGCAATAATAATCCATGGGTTATAGCTAAACATGGCCGTGAATGCCAAGCTAGACTATGTCTGTAATTTTTTAGAGATCCTCAGTAGGCAGGCTGTGAACATTGTTTGAGTTACAAGTGTATGATATGTGGGTGTACAGAATGGAGAGCTCTATGCTCCACATGGAAAGTCTATTAAGTATGTTAACAACTACAACAGATAAGAGCATAACCCTTACTCAGATAGCTACAACCATGGGTGGCAGAACAATCAAGGGTACGTACAGAAGACAGAATTAAAGAAACTACTAGTATCCATACTCAAGAATCAAGAAGCCATGTACGATGCCATATTTCAAAGTCAATCTCCACCATAATAGCATTAGAGACCCAAATTAGACAGCTTGTGATTATTCAAAGTCATAGGCCACAAGGAGCTTGCCTAAGTAAGACAGACGATAACCCTATGAGGGCAGGAAAATAATTTTATAATGCCATCTCAGTCAGCCATAAGGAAGTAGAGGATGAGTGCATCACGCAACTGTCTGATGAAAAGCTTGATAAGGAAATTCGTGAGTGAATAAATTCCATTGATACTTCGCCTAGCTTGAGACATAAACTATTGTCTCCATTGGAGGAATCCATGGTGAATAGGACAAACAAGCAGCAAATTCGCTCATGAGAAACACTGTCAAAAAGGAAAGGCTCACAAAGGTGTGTAGTGCTATATTCAAAGACTGACTACAACCAAATGCAAATATCCAGGCGTGTTCAACATAGACTGCACCATTGTGGATTGTGAGTCAAGAGCGTTATGCGATCTAGGGTTAGGAATCAATCTAATGTTGTTACCATGGCGAAAAGATTAAGGTATTATGAGTTGAAGTCCACTTCCATGACCTTGTAATTGTTGGAGTTATTACTTGGAGCGCTTATCCGAATAATGTATAGTACATTATATTTTATTATTTATTAATTAAATAACTATATTTTCATTTCAAATCTTATTAATAGTATTGTCATTATGCATATTAGATTGATGTATAAAAATGCTAAAAATGACATCGACCTTAGTATAGTCATGTAGTAATACTGGACACTAGGTAGTTCGACATTGGGATAAGTATTACTTTTATAAACTATTCTTAAAGTGTATATGTATTCCTAATCGTTGGTTTTGGAATACGGTCGAATTCCTATAACCTAGAAGACTAGCACATGTCATATATTGGAATTGGAGTTCCAATGGTTTAACCCAATGTACCATGAGCTTTAGAAGCTCGCATAGACATGTGGGTATTGGTAGGACCGAATACTGAATGACTCACAGGTGATTCCTAATAGTTAGAAGTACACACCACCGTCAATAGGAATCTCCTCGAGTTGAGTAGCATATATGATCATTTGACTATAGGATAGTATTAGTTTAGTGTGAGATGATCTGCACTTTGATGACATATATGTCATAAACCTTTCATGGTTTGGCCTCTAGATGTTCTTTGAGTGTGGACCGATGCACTAGTTAATCAAGTACAAATCAAGATAGGATTCTTCGGCCCATATGTGTACCATAAGGGGTTTAGGTATCCATGTGAGTAAGTCATGATTCTTAAGACTTTGGCCAAAGCCGATCACCTAGGGTGGATCGCATCAATTGTTAAGAATCATAGACATATCGATATGAGATGTGCGCCTCAGAAACTTGACGATGTATTCTATGTTTCCTAAGCACAACTCAGATAGCCTACGACGGAGGGATTGTTAAACATATGTGATGACATCAATTTGTATAGTTCAGAAAGGTCGTTCATGTTCTTCGCGAATTTGGTAACCGATTAATTTTGATAAAAGATTATATTTGATATTATAATTATCAACTAAGATAATCAAGTGTTATTGGATAACATTGATTATTTACTTTGACCTAATTGGATGAATTCAATATTTACACAAGGGCCTTGTCGTAATTTGAGGATATTATGGTAATTATAAGTATGTAATTATAGGTGTTTTTGGCTTGATTTAATTGGATTAAATTAAAGTGGCAAACATGTAACTAATCCATTTTCTAATCCTTGTCTTGTTTTAAATGTATGAAATCAAAGTGGTAGATAATGGAGATTAGTCACACCTAATTATACATATTTGGATAAATTAGATTAAGCCCACCTAAAAGTTGATTAGAACTTTTATTAATTAAAAATTACCTAACTTATGCTATAAATAATAAGTTTTAGGAAGATTTTAATTAAGCTAAGCATTAGTATAATAAGCTTGCGAATACTAAGCTAAATACAAGTAATTCTTAGAGAAATTAGCCTAAGTTAGAGAAATGTTTAGAGAAACTTTGAAAGTTCTCTACAACATTTCATCTTTGAGAAATCAAGATTGGATCTTGGAGTGACGTTTTCTTGCATTGGAAGGTTAGATGTATGACTATCATTCTAGAATCACTTGACCACCTTTGGGTGAACTAGAATTGTTAATGAGACATTTCATAGTGGGATTCTAAATCGGTTTGTGTTTTGATTCAAAAAAATACATATATGTATTTAAAATACATGTATGTTAGTTATATAACATGTGTTGTGGTTGATTTTGATATTAAAATTGGTTTTAAGGTGTACTGATAGGAGAAAATTGGAAGTGTTTAGGATTGATTTAAAGGTTGAAATTGCTCACTGCCCAGTAGAGCGTTGCGACGCTGACCTTCCAGCATCGTGACACTGAGTATCAGACCATGGAGCGTCGCGACTCCCACTCTTCAGTATCGCTACGCCGAGACATTCAGCTCTCGCAGTTGCTCTCGTACTTTGGAGCATCTTGAAATGTCTGATGAACACTAAAACTTCTTTTTCTCCATTTCAGAGTTTCCGGACACCGATTTGGTCCCTTTTTTTTTTCTACAGACTCTTATTGGAATGTAGTTTTCATTAAAATATTTTAAAATATTTTAAAATACACCTATCACTGATATCCTTGGATTAGACCCACTTTCACTGTGTGGGGCGCCGATCCGACCCTAGGGGTTCCACATCAGCCCCAACAGAATGTTATCAGATGTAAGGCATAACCATACAACACATATTGCATGTTTGACATATATTTGAATCTATGCCTCTGTATTTTAATTTAATTATGCATAACTCATATATGCATTGCATGTTTAAAATTAAAATTTTAATTTTGACCCAAACAAGTTAATGACTTGATTGTCATAAATCTCCCATGATTAAGTTATTGCTTTAATTAATTAATAAGTATTAATAATGTTGGAGCATTATTGGAAGAACGTCAATAGTGTGAGGGTATAAGTGCTCGGAACTTAGGTCACTCCAGTAAAACATTAGATATAGAATGATAAGTTAATGCAGTCACCCAATACCGTCATTATTGTAAGGGTGTACATACGAAGCTCATTAGTGCATTTTGACAAGTATACACCTGGAATACGTCTTAATCCAATACCGTTGATAGTGTGGGGGATAAGAAATGGTTCAAGACCAAACTAGGAGTCACATGATGTGTTTGACCTTGGAGGTATACCTAATGAGTTTATAAAGGCCAAGATCGTCATTAGTCTGAGGCTGGAGTAAATTTCATGGGATCCACTTCCTGCTATGAAATTTTTGATTGTCAAATTTTTATTTTTTCATTAAGGGAGATTACAGAATTATGTAAAGTAGTGGATAGGCACTAATAGATTTAAAATTCCATAATCAATTAGTGTTTTCATATTGAAATGAACAATGTACTGCTAGTGTTTTAATGTTGTCTTATAGATGGATGCCGTAAATCCATTAGCACAACTTTTGGATAAGGAGTCTTGAACTACTTAGAGTATGAGATGAACATCCGCCTTGACTTGGAATCAGAACGATTGAGGTATGTTATGTTCAATCCAATGTCTGTCGAATTTATTTCTAATTTGCTTAGAAAGTACGTAGATGTACCAAATGTTTGGAACATTATGAGAGCACTCAAGGAGTTATTCTAAGCAAATCAAGAAATTGAGATATATAAGAGGTCTGAGGAATTATTCCATGCTACGCTCAAGGATAAAAAAGTGGTTAGCATTCATGTTTTGAACATGATTGACCAGATCCGATATATGGAACGACATGATATTTTGATAGATGATTAGCTAAGCCAATATTTGATTCTGTCTTCTTTACCCGATATATATGCTAGTTTTGTGATGCATTCGATGCAGGCCACATATGAAGAGTTTCATAATATGTTATGCTAGGAATAACATGATTTGAAGAAAGAGAATCCCACTTTATACCTCCATGGTGGAGCAAGCTCTTCAAAGATTTTTAGGAAGTCTAAGAAGAAAAAAAATGGGATATATGAAGAAAGATTCCAAGAAACAAACTGCAAGACCGCTTATAGCTCGTGTGCATGTCTACATTGTAAGAAATCTGGACACTGGAAGAAAGATTTTCCAGAGTTGAAAGGAAAAGCAAAAACCCTAGGTATATTTTGTATTTTTCCTACTTTTGACATCTCATTAGCCTTATAAGCAGTTGGGTGTTAGAAACCGATAGTCCTACTCATATTTGCAACTTCATAAGAGTTAAAATAAGGCTAAACATATGTGAGATCCAACTTAGAGTTGGCAATCGCGAGATATTGGATGTCAAAGCCATATGAACAGTTGTTCTATATCTGCTTAATAAATATAAATTAGATTTACATGACTATTTTTATATGCATTCTCTTATCAGATAGATAATATCTTAACATATATTATATAAAGAATGATATAAAATAAACATTAAAGATGATGCTTTATGTTTATCTAACAGACACTATGTTTTGAAAACATATATAGATGTCTTTAATGTAGAGGAAAATACAAGTTATAGATCTGAATTAAATAATACTGAATTATGGCATATGAAATTGGGCCACATAGGTATTAGACGTCTATGAAAATTGGTTAAGGATGGTTTGATTGAAAATCATACCTTAGATCCTTATCCGATTTGTGAGTCAAGTTTTATAGGGAAAATGACAAATGCCTCATTTCTTGGTGTTGTACACCGTGCTGAAGATTTATTGGAACTAATACACAGCGATGTGTGTGGTCCATTAAATCATGTCGCTCATGTTGTTTCTACATATTTCGTGACTTTCACGGATGATAAGTCAATATATGAATATGTCTATAAATCAGAAATATTTGATAAGTTCAAAATATTCTGAAATGAAATAGTAAAACAAACCATGAAATTCATCAAGTGCCTTTGATTAGATCAATGTGGTGAATTTATGAGCAATGAATTCAGAAGTTATTTAAGGGAGAATTGAATTCTCACCCGATATAGCTCACTAGGAACTCCTCAACACAAAGGTGTGTATGAGCGGAGAAGTCGTACTCTATTGGATTTGGTGCGATCTATGTGAGCTATACATATCTTTCATATTACCTTTAGGGTCATGCTTTACTTAACTGCTGCACACATACTTAATAGAGTTCCATCGAAAGCTGTTTATATAACCTCATATTAGATATGGTTTGGTAGAAATCTAAGTCTTACATATTTAACGATTTGGGATTGTCTTGCAAACCTTAGGGTTGCTCAGCGAGATAAACTAGCACCCAATTGGTCTAAATATAGGTTCGTTGGATATTCTGAAAAATCTTTGGGATATTAATTCTATGATTTTGAGCAATGAAATGTTTTTGCTGTTTGTTTTACCACTTTTCTTGAAAAATAATTTTTTGAGAGAAAGTGAGAATTGTACAAATATTGAATGTAAGGAATATGATATGGAACCAGATATCCAACAAGGAGAAGGATCTACAACATAAGTTCTTTATAAGTCGAATAAAATATTAAGGCCTCCTAAGAGATTATTTTTAACATCTGATGTGAGCCTTAATGTTCTCCATTCGGAGGAAACATATCCGACTATGTATAAACAGACAATATTAGATATCAATTCGGGAAAATGGCAGGAATCCATTAAGTCCGAGATGGGTTCTATGCATAACAATCAAGTCTGGGACTTAGTTGAACTTCCTGAAGGAGTTAAACCTATTGATTGTAAATGGGTTTATAATAGGAAGCGAGGGCCTGATGGGAAGGTGAAAAGCTTTAAGGTCCGACTGGTAGCGAAATGTTACACTCAATGTCCTAGGATTGACTATAAGGAAACATTTCACCAGTAGCCATGCTAAAAACCATTAGGATTCTTTTACCCTTTACTATATATCATAACTATGAGATATGGCAGATGGATGTGAAAACCGCTTTCCTAAATGGATTCCTATAGAAGGATATCTATATGGAACAACCAGAGGATTTTCGTATCTAGTGAGACTTCAAACTAGGTTTGTAAGCTCCATAAGTCTATTTATGGACTTGAACAGACATCCCGAAGCTGGAATCGTCATTTTGATGAGATAACTAAATTATCTGGATTTATCAAGAACGAAAAGAACCATGTGTTTATAAGAAAGTGAGTGAGAGCATGATAGTTTTCCTTGTTTTGTATGTAGATGACATTGCTACCATAAGAAATGATATAGGATTGATGCAAAGTGTGAAAGTATACATTTGCAAGAACTTCTCCATGAAAGACATTGGTGAAGATTCATATATACTGGGTATAAGGCTCTACCAGGATATAGTTGTTGGACAATTATGACCCATAGCATCACTATTTGTACAGAACATGGTGTTGTTGTACAAATTAACTATGTGACAAATGAATTGCTCTTTTATCATTTATAATTGGATTACCAGGATATATAAATGATAAAAGTCCATATGATTAGTTCTGGATTAATAAGATATGAGACAATATTAATCCACTAAGGTTTAATCATTAAAATATCCCTAGTCGTAGTATTATCGAGATTGGACATCGATAATACGGAATAGACTAGTATTGCACTTGTGCTCGTTGTGGGAGCATAACGGCATAGTTCTCATATATTTAAGTATGGATACTTATGAAAGTGTGATAGGAGGTTGTGTTTACCGATGGTACGGAAACAGCTTCGCTCTGGATAGACCCCTCAGAATCCCATTGGTAGTATGACTATGTGTCTATGGGAGTCCGAATCAGGGTAGGTGTATTTGATCTTAACCTGAGACTTACATTGGTAATACTTGCGACAATCAATATACTTTGGTTCTGGTCGTCCGGGGCTTTAACAGGTTCCGTGTACGCCTCTTCTGGGTATATTGAGAATCGTAGTGTATTGGGTGTGATGTCAAGATGGAAGTATCACTTCAGTCATATGGAGATGATGATCATGTAGGATACGGAACTAGTACTCTAATGTACTGCAGTCATCGGGATAATATGACTAGGTCATGTTTATCCGATTATAGAGACTAGTTACCAGAGATCCGATATGTACTTCGTACGGGGCAGACATAATTCCAGCCCTAGGTCTAGAATGTGACATCCGATACTGGATCGTAATACGCAATACGACGTATACTACGCCTGACACAGATTACATATTCCTTAAAGAATATTTCTGGAGAATTGGGTAGGCACGGTGCTTTGCTAGAAGCCAACAATGTCTTGTAAATCGATAAGAACGTGGTACTAGGTACGTACGTATTCGGATATTCCGATGACCGGATTTACTGCCAACAAATCCAGGGATCTCATGGGTTGCTTCCCGAAGATTCAGCGATGACGTATGACTAGCACATAATTAAGCTGGGATTAATTATAAGAGAGAGAAAATTAATCTAGGATTAATTACGGAGAGATTTTATCTGAGATAAAATTCTATTTAAAGAGAGAGAATGATTAAATCGAATTTGATCGGTAAAATAATATATTCGATATATTAAACGAAATTAGATTTTGACGCGGAATTAAAATTAGATTTTAATTCGGGCGAACGAATTAATTTAGAATTAATTCGCTAGCTACGTGAATAGTAATTTTACTAGGCATAATTATTTAATTAAATTTGATTTAATTACGTCGCAACATAAAATTTGCTAATTCAGAATTAGCGAAACCGAGCCCGGGATGTGTTGCGGGCCCACTCGGATTTTGAATCAAGTGGGGCCCAGATGTCATATCACAAGTCATATCACTTGTCTATCACATCACCTTTTGGTTGATGGAAGTTGATGGGATTTTGATGGTTGCTTGTACAACACACAAGTGTGATGGATTGAATGACATTTTACCAATTTTATTATTATTTGGTATATGACTTTCAATTTTATAATTTATTACACACACAATTTTCATTCTTTTCTCTCTTCCTCACAAAGGCCGAATGGCATTCTCCATTTTTCTTCTCCAATGTCGTGTGCATAGGGCTCTTGGCTTATTGATTTTGCTTCAAAATCTAAGGTGATAGCACACAGAAGGAGTCTTATAAAGGTGTTAGGGAAACATATCTATGAGTTTGGAATTCAAGGAGATGCTTGGAAGATCAACATACATCAAAGGAAAAGCTTGGAGCAACAACCATGGAGGCAAAGTTTTGAACTTCTCTTCTACATCCAACCGAGCATTGTAAGTATTTTCCGCTATCTTCTTTGCGTATTCACACATTTCATTTGCTTAATTTGATCTTGGTTTGACCTAGAAAACCTAACAATGGTATCAGAGCCATAATTGAGCATGAAATTGAATTTAGGGTTCTTAAACTTTGATTTGGGTATTTTTGATTTGAGCATGTTTTATTCAAATTGTTTGTTTGAGCATGCTTATAATAGGTTAACTTTGAGTTGTGCATGATCAATTTGATGAAAAATTAATTGGATTAATTTTCCCCAAATTTTGAGGCTTGGCCGAATGTGAACCCATTTGTAGCTCTTGGTGATTTTTGAATTTTAGACAATTGGATGTGTTTAAAATGCATAGGATATATTAGTTTGTGATTTAATTGGATTGAAATCAAAATTGATATAAAAGGTCCCTTATTGCCGTGAGCTATATGAAGCATGTTGGAATTGATTTTGCTTCAATTTGTGTTGGACATAAGTTGATTAATTAAAGCATGATTAATTAGTGTAATTGGTGTTTTGGAAATATTGATTTAACTAATTAATTATGGCTAATACACTTTAATTAATTAAATTGTGATATTAGGAATATTGGAATTTAATTAAGTAGGCTTAATTTGGAATTGGGCTAATAATGTTGTATTTGGGCTTAATGGGCTTGGTTGGGCCAAGTTTGGTTTAGGATAATTGGTTGGATCCAATTGGGCTTAAAACCATTTCCATAAAGTCCAAAATAGATAATTGGGCCTTTTATAATTTAATTGGGCTTAATGGGCCAAAATTATTTTTGGCAAATGGTGATTCCTTATTGGGCTTTGGTTGCCAAAGTCCATGCCTTATAAATTAATTGAAAGCCCATTGGACTTTAATTAAATTGACATTGGATGTTAATTGGGCCTTATAAATTATGAATAGGAAAATGACATAACTTAATGGTGAATTGTACAAGCTAGTGTCCAGCCTATTACCTCTTCACTCTTTGTATTTCTCTTCTCACCTATTCCCCTCAATGTAAATAAGGTTTCTTTAGAAGTGTTATGTAATTGGGTAGAAGTAAGATAGTGCTAGTGGGAGAGAGGAAATAGAGAGATTTGTTCTAGGAACAAAATATTTTAAATATACATCCGCATATCATTATTAATTTATTTACCGCGCCTTATTATGATTTTAGAATGCATACTTAATGGTGTATGATGAGACCTAATCAAAGATAATTAATTGGTTGCCAATTACGTGAAAAACCCTTAATAAATATTAAACGCTTTCCTTCCATTGAGTGATTCTTTCTCAAAATCCAAGATTGGCACTGGTTTGTTGGCCAAAGTCAAGACCTTTGTCCATCGCGGATGTGTTTGAATCATGAAGACTTTGTTCCATATCGCATGTCTTGTCCAAGGTGTGATTTGTTGGCCAAAGTCAAGATCACTTCTTGTCCATCGACATCGATTATGAAGCTTTCCAAAGTCAATGGGTCCCGCTTAACTGGAATCATTAAGCTTGTTGTGCCAAAACCAAGGCTTATTTGATTCAGAGGAAAAAGGTTAGGAAAATATATTGGATATATTGGCATATCTATTGTGTATATGTTTCGGACTTGGAGGTCCACCTACTAGATCTAGGAATTGATGAGATCCAATTGATCTTAGAGATCTACCTAGTTAAGTTTCATACAACTTGTTGGCCAAAGTCAATGTTGTGTGCTATTTAATAGGATCATAGCCCACTAGGAAACTAGGTTTCTCGAGTACTCAACAGAAGGTTAGAGGCTCGCCGAAAAATAGTGGGAGGCAAGTATTAAATTTGTAATTTCGTTTAGATACTTGCCAATACGCGCTCATTTCATTTTTCGTCATTACATGAATATATTAGTTGGACTAATATTTAATTGTTGTTTTAAATTAAACAGTTAGACTGTATTCAAACTATTTCATTTATAGTTGATTATATAATTGGATTATATTAATCAATATATTTGAATTTAACCAATCAAATCGTAGTTGATTATATAGTTAAGACTATAGTAATCATTATATTTGATTGTACCTGAAATCATTGATTGGATAGTTGGACTATTGGAATCAAGATAACTGAAAGATTAGCGTTTAGAACATAATCCTGGGAGAAAATATCTTTAAATGACTTCAATTTTCAGATTGGGAATAGAACCTCAGGATAGTCTTGGGAACCGAGAAGTTACTTTATTTGATAAAGTGACATCTCGGGCCCGAGCCCGGAGTTGAGCAAATAGTAGAGCATGAGATTTAGAAGACTCATGGTGATGAAAACTTTAGTGCTCAATCCGTTATGCTTACCGCAATAACTCCCTAATTTCTTCGTCAGAATTAAGGATTAGATCCTTAAACCATGATGTTGAAATTGAAGGATCTTCATAGATATATTTTAGATCTTAGAAGAACTAATTGCAAAAGAAGCTCTTTCTAGGTGTCACAGATGATTTCTGGCATCGATCAGTTAGGTTAGTTGGGCATTACCTACGTGGCCGAGACTACCAAAGATTTGATCTTATAGTCTCTACCCGAAAGCTGGGGCAGGTTCATTATGAACTAAGAGTAAACTCTTGGAGAGTTGATGGCTATCCTTAAGGAGGGAGAGCCAGAGCTTCTAAAATGGGCAAAGGCAAAATCATCACAGTCTTCTAGGAAGACAAAGGACATATCCCAAGATGTCTGCCTAAACTGTAGCAAACGGGGTCACTGAGGTGTGACTGCCGTATGGACAAGGTAAACATGAAGGAAATGAAGGCGGGGCAAGGCTCCGGCTTCAAGTATGTTTTTCATAAACATGTTCACTACTAGTTTCAAAATTGGATTTTTGATACTAAGTGTTGTACATATATATGTACTGATGTGCAGAATCTGTTGATTAGCAGAAGACTGACTTCAGATGAGATCGACCTGCGAGTCAGAAACAGGACGAGAGTCACTGTTTTAACCATAGAAACCTAAGTTTTGGAACTGCCTTTGGGGCATGTACTTAAATTAGGAAACTGTTATAATGTACCTAGTTTGACTAGAAACATTATCTCTATATCTAAGTTTAACCTGTTGCGGGTATACCTTTATATTCTAGAACACTAAGTGTTTTATTTTATAAAGATGATATTGAGATAAACACATTAGATGTGAATGACAGTATTTATATTTTGAATATAAATGAATCTCAAACATATAACATGACAAACAAATAGCTCAAACTGAATTAATCAGATGAGACTTATTTGTGGGATTGTTGTTTGGGACACATTAACAAGACTCATATATCCACACTTTCGAAGAGTGGGTACTACGACGGATTTGATTCTAGTCAAATGATGTATACAAATCTAGTTTATTAGGCAAAGTGCCTAAAACACCTTTTACTTGGTAAAAGTGCAAGTGCCACCGATCTGTTAGCCCTCGTTCATAGTGACATAAGTGGGCCCATATCTAGCTAGGCTAGAGGTGGATATGAATACTTCGTAACCTTTACGGATGTGGCATCGCGTTATGGTTATGTGTTTCTTATGAAATAAAATCGGAAGCTTTTGATAAATTCAAAGAGTTTCGACACAAAGTATAAAACAGACCTGTAAGAGTATTAAAACATCACGATTGGACCGTAATGAAAATACTTAAGCAATAAGTTTCTCAATTACTTGAAAGAGTATAGTATTCTTTCAATGTGGAATCTTCACGGAACACCTCAATTTGACGTGTGTCCAAACAGAGAAACCGAACTTTGTCGCACATGGTAAGGTTAATTATGAGTCGCTCTGAGCTACCATTTTCCTTCTAGGGATACGCATTAAACAGTGCAATACTTATTTTGAATAATGTTCCATGAAAAATCTGTTAGACAGATTTCATATTAGATATGAATAGGAAAGAAACTGGGTTTTCTCATTCCTGGAGATTTGGGAATGCTAGGCATATGTTTGGATGATACCAAACTAAAACCCAAATCGGATAAATGCCTAATTTGTAGGTTATCCTAGGGAAACCAAAGTATAGTACTTATACAACTCACAAGAGAACAATTTAATGGTTACTCTCCATGCGGTTTTCCTAAGAGGAATACCTATATGCAGTGGTAAATGTGAGGAAAGTAAAACTCGATGAAAATTAGAGTAATACTGTTCTAGGCACTGAATCCTTAATGGAACACAAACAGTTCATCAAGGATGAAACTGTACCAATAATCTTTGAATACCAAGAACCGCGTAAGTCGGAGAGAGTCAGAAAACAACCTGGGAGGTATGGCTTTCTGATCTCACCTCGTAAAGATGTCAATCTTATTAAGGAACACGAACCAGCTACGTATGAGGAAGTGATACAAGGCATCGACTCCCTATTATGGAAAAGTGCCATTATGTCCGAAATAGATTCCATGTATACCAACCAAGTTTAGACACTGGTTGATGTACCGGAAGGCATTATGCCTATTGGTACTATTTGAGTCTTCAAGGAAGACATACATGGATGGCAACAAACAAACGTACAAAGCTAGGCTTGTAGCGAAAAGGTATCGTTATCTACATTTTGTCGATTACGACGAAACCTTTTACCTGTTGCCATGATTAAATTCATTTCGATAATGTTTGCTAATGCTGTATGTTTCATTTATGAAATATGACAGCTGAAGGTCAAAATACTTTCCTTAAACGGAAACCTTTTGGAGGATGTTTACAACATCCTGACGGTTTTGTCATACCAAAACATGCAAACTAGGTTTGCAAGTTAATTTGATCCATTTATAGATTGAAGCAAATATTGCGTTCTTGGAACCAGTGTTTTGATGTAATCATAATGGTATATGATTTAATTCAAAATGAAAATGATTCTTGTGTATATATGGAGGTTAGTGGGAGCGCACTGACAATGATTGTCCTATATAATGATGACATGTCATTTCTTGGAAATGACATTCCCATAATACAATCGGTGAAAGCTTGGCTTTCATGAAAATTCCCTATAGAATACTTGGGAGAGACAACATTTATTCTAGGAATAAGGATCTATTGGGATAGATCTAAATATTGTTGACACTCTCCGAGAACTCGTACATTGAAAGATATGTATGTGACTGACCGGCGTAAACACACACGTATAACGCAAGCGTACGTATCGTTCAAGTAGTATAAAAAGTATCGATCCCACGAGGACTTAAAATCTTACCTATTAATTTTTATGAGGTCAAATGATTACTAATATCTATCAGGTTGTTTGATTGATTTGAAATGGCGACGATTCTAAATTTAAAGGCAAGTAACTAAAATTGGTTGAAAAGATATTTTGAGAAAATTCAATATTAAAACTATCTAGGGTTGTGATTTATTCCAATATTATTTAAAGATGAAGTTGTTATCTTATAATTGGGTAAAATATTGATTTATTAACCTGGAACACTAAATTATGTAAAAGCCTCTTCCGATGGTCAATTACAAATATCCAATTTAACCTAATTGAACCATATGTCTATGTCAATCAAATTAACTGGATTCATTAAGATTAAGTTCCAATTATGGCTACCCCCGCCCGACAGGTATATTCCTATCCTGTAAGGAATCTATTAAAGGGTTATCTATCCTCAAGGAAGATCGTGGGTTATTGAGTCTGAGGTCTTAAACCTAAAATCCCTATGTCTAGTTCATTTTAAGTTTACCTTATCAATTTTATTAGTGGCCAGTTAATAAAAAGCATTAAGATTAAGACTCAATAAATAAATCTTTATATTACCCAAATTATAATTAACCCTTATAAACCGGTGATATTGGATTTCATCACAACCCTAGATTACTAACTTAGTTATGACACATAGGTAGGGCTTGTAAAAACTTAAAAGACATAAAATGAAAATGCTGAAAAGTAATTGCGATAAGTAAAATGCTGAAAATTAAAATGAAAAAAATGCTAAGGCAAAAGGAATTACTTTTACTACTACTAATTTAGATATCTCCCATAAAATAATATATAAACTTGTGATAATATTTTGCCAACCGACCAATCTGGCGGTATCCTGATTAAGTCAAATTAAGTCCAACCAGCCATATAGGTGGTAATATTTGTCCATAATCCAGCCATAAAGGCGGTACCAAAATAAATTTACCAACCGACCAATCTGGCGGTATCTTTGATTAATCAGGTTCAAACCAACAGAAAATAAATTTACCAACCGACCAATATAGCGGTTTCCTTGATTAGTCAGGTTTAAACCAGATTAAATTAAATTGCCAACCGACCAATATAGCGGTATCCTTTATTAATCAGAATTTTAAATAGTAAATATATTATTTTTAAGGGAGATTAATCTAAATAGCAATAGTAAAATAATTACCTTTCACCCTAGCATAGGGAAGTTACCTCCGCATAGTGAATAGTAAAAACTGTAAAATAAGAAAGTAGATTATTATTATTACAAAAAGTAATTAAAATTATTACAAAAGTAAAAACTAAAAAATAAAAACGAAAATTCTAGAGAGAGAAACTCCCTAATTACATAGAAGGAGTGAGAGAGAAAGGTGTACTGAAAACTGAAATTTCGCGCTCTATTTATAGGAAAAATTTTCACTGTTCCAGCGTCGCGACGCCATGCACCTCAGCGTCGCGATGCTGGATTTGTCGACGTGGCACGATGAGAAGGCGACACGTAGCAAGGCGGCTGACTGTTCACGGGACACGTGTCAAGGCGGCTAATTCAATTATTGTGATGACGTCATTGATGACGTCATGCTGACGCGGCGACGACATGGCGATGACGTGGCATGACGTGGCGTGGCGGCTGACTGTTCACTTGTCGGCACAATAGGATTGTGACACGTGTCAAGTTGTGATTGGCTGAGGCTGACGTGGCAAGTTGACTCGGTTGACCTGCTGACGTGGACGATGATGTGGCATGACACGTGGCAAGGTTGACTTGTTGACCGATGATGTGGCTGATGACGAGGCGACACGTGTCAAGTCTGAGTGTCGGTAGCATATGATGATGACACGTGGCACGGCGCATGTTAGCAGATCGGCTGTGATGGTGACACGTGGCACAGCGCATTTTAGCAAAGTCAAAACTTCTCAAATTGTTGACCGTTGACCTGGCGCATGTTAGCAGATTCGGCTCGCGCTGGGCGTCGCGGCGCGCAGTGTTCCAGCTTCGCGACGCGAAAAAGACTAAAATATCCCTGTTGACGCATTTTTGTCCGGTTTTGCCCCAAATTGCCTCCAGTGCTGTCCAAACTTTATTTATCTGCAAAATAACAATAAAACACATCAAAACATTCACAAAACTCAAGAAACTATATAAAATATTAAGTTTAATGATTGGGAAATAGTGATATAAATACCACTCATCACGCCCCCAAACCTAACATTTTGCTAGTCCTCGAGCAAAATAAAATAACATAACCAAATTTAACTAAGCCACTTTTGTAGGGATCACGGTTGCATTTAGCATATGCAACAAGCCTTTAAACCCCTAGGTGTCCCTAGTGGACGAGTGTAGTCTCGTGAGGGTTTACAGCAATGATACCCACAAACATTTTACAAAAGTAAAAATGGATTAAAACTAATGCACACAAAAGCAAAAAGACAAGCGAAAAGAGAATAAAGAAATTAGTGACTAATCAGGTGAAAATTCTACTCCAAGTTATTAGTTGTTTTGTTTCTTTCTAAATTACCGAATAAGTAAATTCTCCGATTATTTTTACCATTCTCCAAATACACAGCCAACAAAATATTAATCAACTCATTTTTGCCCACAACAGTCATAAGTGCAGTTGATAAGAGAGTAATATTTTTGTCCTAAAGTTCTATCACATTTCACATATTTTTGTAGCAATGGAATAATTTCTGATTTTTCTGATTTTTTTCTTTGATTTTTTCTCTATTTTTTATTTTTATACAATACCTTCCGTCTATGTAGCGAGCTTTGGGTCGGTGGCTCCCAAACCAGTTGGCTTTATGGCACCAGGTGTTAAGACACCCCTACGAACTTAATTACTCAGACTTCAGATATATATATATTTTTTACAGCATCTTCGATCCATGTAACGAGCTTTGGGCCAATGACTCCCAAACCAGTTGGTTTTAGGGCACTAGGTGTTAAAACACCCTTACAGACTTAATAACTCGGATCTCAGACCTTTTTTTTTTTTTTTTTTTTTTTTTTACTCCATCACTTTTTAGAGATGCTTCCTCCAATTAAACTATAGCACGGAATATTACAACAACTTTTCAATTTTAGCTCATGTCCGTATGTTTCCATGTAAGTTCATAATACCTGTCAACTGAACATATGAAGATCCATTTTAGTCAGTGTTAAGGAGAATTCACAAATTAAATAATTTAAAATGAAATAAACAAAAATTAATTTATTTCGAAATAGGTTTGAGATACGTCTCAGGAGTGGAAATTCCTTACTCGGCTATCTTTTACCAATTCCACCTTTTTAGTTAACACAAAAATGCAAAATATTTTTGTAATTTTTTGAAAATTTTTCAATTTTTTTGTATTTTTCAAAAAAATTTGGACTAAAAATAAAAACAACATATAAATTAAAAACAAGGTACTAATCAACTAATTCTCTCCCCCAAACCTAAATGAGACATTGTCCCCAATGTCTTAAACAGTAAAAGGAGAGTTAGAAGGTTGTACCTGGTTAGCTGAAATCTATAGAAAATTAAAGGTTAAGATCCAGATTAACACGACGCCTCTTACCACGATCGTCCTCGGACCAATTTATCTTTGAAATGATAGGGTCAACTTGTGGTTCATAGGCTATGAGTTGGTCTATTAGATCCGGAGCAAGTCTGGCAGTGAAGAGGAGTTCTTTCATAGGTTTTGACACGAACCCATTTCTTCGAGCATCATCAAGAAACACACAAAGAAAATCATAAAATCCATCAACGTTGAGTAGTCCAAGCGGTTTCTGGTGTATGTTCAGGTCGCCCAAGATAGTACAATAAAAATTTCCTCCAATGTGCCCAAGCCACCTGGCAAAGCAATAAAAGCATCAGCGCGGTTAATCATTTCTACCAGTCGTTCAGACATACCTGACACGATCAGTTCCTCTCCGTTTGATGATCCAATAAGATTTGCCTCTGCCAAGGGTTTTGGGACTATTCCCAAAACATGACTGCCTCCCTCCTGTACAGCTTTTGAAACGATCCCTATAAGTCCGAGATTGCCTCCGCCATATATTAGGTGCATATTTCTTGCAGCTAATACTCGACCCAACTCCTGTGCTGCTTCTATGTATTGTGGTTTAGTACCAACAGTACTACCGCAAAACACACAAATGTTTTCAACTCGTCTTCTCGAAGTGGCTTCCATTTTTATGTTTTTATTTCTTAACTCTGGATGACTTCAAATGTGCAATGGTGAGTTGAATTTATAATACCTGAAAGGGGTGAGCACAAATAGCACAAGTATCTTCCAAATGACGATTAGTATAACAATAGTAAAATAGATCGTGATAGTCAAAAAGGTATGGATCTTGTCGGAGAAAATAAAAGAAAATAACAAAACAAATCACAATTATTACGAAAAGACAAAGAGATATAATATGTGCAAGAAAAGTAACGGCTTGGTTGACATCTATGCGTCAGGGACAAGCTTCCCATCCAATTTTCTTATAAATTGGCAAACAGGGTCTTTTTGAGTCAGATTCCCAATACTTAACTGTTGTCTTTCTTTTTGATATTGTGTATGTAATCTGCGAAAGTCTATGTGAACATATCCACTGGGATGCGTCTCAAGAGTCAAAGATATATCATCTAAAGACTCCTTACTCAAGCCATTCCTAATGAATTAATTTTGTCTTCGCGATTAACAGACACCATTCCTAAAGAATGACAACGAGTATTGCAATTCCAACGTGCACATTTGTAACAAACACCCATTTGCTTAGCTCTTCGTTTCTTCTTCTTTGCATAGGTGCTTCTTCAAAACCAGGCAGATGTGAAATAAACGAGTCAGAGGATTCACCTGCAATCGGACTCGTGCTTCAAATACCCAACAAATGTCATTGGGCACACCATGGATTGTTAGTAGTCTCATCCGTTCCAAGCGAGCTTTGTAGACTTTCATCAGAGATTTTTGAGGGAGAGAAGGAAATTGTTTGTGAAGATTTGCGAGAGCTTCTTCCATCTTGAAATGACTTAATCTGCAAAAGTTAAACACACAAAATTAAATCACACCAAATCACAATATATATACAAAAATCGCATGGGTTGCCTCCCTGCGAGCGCTAAGTTTAATCGTCGTCAGCTAGACGTGACTTTTCGAACGTTTATGCTGGATCTGAAAGTGTGACACTTTCTTTTTGTCCGCTCAAATGATTCTCCCCAGTAGTGCTTGACACGCTGACTGTTAACTTTTGAATGTGTTGTTGGTATTAGGATCCAGTAACTCAACAGCTCCATATGGTAAAATCTGAGTAATCACAAATGGTCCGGACCACCTAGATTTTAACTTTCCAGGAAAAGTTTAACCTTGAGTTGTACAACAACACCTGCTGCCTTGGTTCTAACTGTCGGTGCACTATTTTTCGGTCATGCCATTTTTTGGTCTTTTCTTTGTACAATTTGGCATTCCATAAGCCTGTAGGCGAAATTCCTCCAATTCATTGAGTTGGTGAAGTCTTTTCTCTCCTGCAGCTTGTGAATCAAGATTCAATTTCTTCAGTGCCCAGTACGCCTTGTGTTCAAGTTCAACTGGCAGATGGCATGCTTTCCCAAACACCAATCGATATGGGGACATACCAATGGTGTCTTGTAAGCTGTTCGGTAGGCCCATAATGCGTCATCCAGTTTTGTAGACCAGTCTTTCCTTGTTGATCCAACGGTTCTTTCTAGGATTCTTTTGATCTCCCTGTTTGAAACTTCAACCTGTCCATTTGACTGTGGATGGTAAGCTGTGGCAATCTTGTGGTAACTCCATATTTGGATAGGAGTGCATCAAAGTATCTGTTGCAAAAATGTGAGCCACCATCGCTGATAATTGC
>SKCR01023038.1:0-20245 GCA_019454045.1 Zanthoxylum bungeanum | reverse complement strand
TAATACAATATCATTTACAAACAGTGACGCTATGGGACATAATGTCTAACACCAACCATTATAGCGGTATTCCTTATTAAGTCAATATTTTAAATAGTGAATATATTATTTTTACGGAGATTAATCTAAATAGTAACAGTTAAAAGAATTACCTTTCACCCTAGCTGAAAAAGTTACTTCAACATGGTGAATAGTAAAAACTGTAAAAAGTAAAAAGTAAAAATTAAATTACTATTATTACAAAAGTAATTAAAATAAATTACAAACTAAAAAATAAAAAATTAAATTAAAATATTTTTAGAGAGAGAAACTCTCTCTTCATCAAAGAGATGAGAGAGAGAGAGGCACACATAATTCTGAAATTCGCGCAGTATTTATAGAAATATTTTTCACTGTTCCAGCGTCGCGACGCTGGATTTGTCGACGTGGCACGATGAGAAGGCGACACGTAGCCAGGCGGCTGACTGTTCACGCGACACGTGTCAAGGCGGCTAAGACTCAATGATTGTGAGACGTCATTGATGACGTCATACTGACATGGCGATGACGTGGCGATGACGTGGCATGACGTGGCGTGGCGGCTGACTGTTCACCTGTCGGCATAATAGGATTGCGACACGTGGCGACACGTGTCACGCTGTGATTGGCTGATGCTGACGTGGCATGTTGACTTGGATGACCTTGTGACGTGGCAGATGACGTGGCATGACACATGGCAAAGTTGACTCGTAGACCGATGATGTGGCTGATGACGAGGCGACACGTGTCAAGTCTGAGTGTCGGCAGCATATGATGATGACATGTGGCACGGCGCATGTTAGCAGATCGGCTGTGATGGTGACACGTGGCACGTCGCATTTTAGCAAAGTCAAAACATCTCAAATGGTTGACCATTGACCAGGCGCATGTTAGCAGATTCGGCTCACGCTGGGCGTTGCGGCGCGCAGTGTTTCAGCGTCGCGACGCGCAAAAGACGGAAATATCCCTGTTGACGCATTTTTGTCCGGTTTTGCCCCAAATTGCCTCTAGTGCTGTCCAAACTTTATTTATCTGCAAAATAACAATAAAACACATCAAAACGTTCACAAAACTCAAGAAACTATACAAAATATTAAGTTAAATGAGTGGGAAATAGTGATATAAATACCACTCACCACACCCCCAAAACCTAACATTTTGCTAGTCCTCGAGCAAAATACAAAATAAAATAACATAACAAAATTTAACTAAGCCATTTTCGTAGGGATCACGGTTGCATTTAGCATATGCAACAAGCCTTTAAACCTCTAGGTGTCCCTAGTGGACGAGTTGTAGTCTCGTGAGGGTTTACAGCAATGATACCCACAAATATTTTACAAAAGTAAAAATGTATTAAAACTAATGCACACAAAAGCAAAAAGACAAGCGAAAAGAGAATAAAGAAAGTTAGTGACTAATCAGGTGAAAATTCTACTCCAAGTTACTAGTTGTTTTGATTCTTTCTAAATTACCGAATAAGTAAATTCTCCGATTATTTTTACCATTCTCCATATACACAGCCAACAAAATATTAATCAACTCATTTTTGCCCACAACAGTCATAAGTGCAGTTGATATGAGAGTAATATTTTTGTCCTAAAGTTCTATCAGATTTCACACCTTTTTTGTAGCAATGGAATAATTTTCTGATTTTTCTGATTTTTCTTTGATTTTTTTTTTTATTATTATACAATACCTTCCGTCTATGTAGCGAGCTTTGGGTCGGTGGCTCCCAAACCAGTTGGCTTTAGGGCACCAGGTGTTAAGACACCCCTACGAACTTAATTACTCAGACTTCAGATATATATATATTTTTGCAGCATCTTCGATCCATGTAGCGAGCTTTGGGCCAATGACTCTCAAACCAGTTGGTTTTAGGGCACTAGGTATTAAAACACCCTTACAGACTTAATAACTCGGATCTCAGACGTTTTTTTTTTTTTTTTTTTTTTTTTTTTTTTTACTCCATCACTATTAGAGATGCTTCCTCCAATTAAACTATAGCACTAAATATTACAAAACTTTTCAATTTTAACTCATGACTGTATGTTTCCATGTAAGTTCATAATACCTGTCAACTGAACATATGAAGATCCATTTTAGTCAGTGTTAAGGAGAATTCACAAATTAAATAATTCAAAATGAAATAAACAAAAATTAACTTATTTCGAAATAGGTTGAGATACGTCTCAGGAGCGGAAATTCCTTACTCGGCTATCTCTTACCAATTTCACATTTTTTAGTCAAAATAAAAACACAAAAAATGCAAAATATTTTTGTAATTTTTGAAAAAATTCAATTTTTTTTGTATTTTTCGAAAAATTTTGAACTAAAATAAAAACAACATACAAACTAAAAACAAGCTATTAATCAACTAATTCCCTCCCCCAAACCTAAATGAGACATTGTCCCCAATGTCTTAAACAGTAAAAGGAGAGTTAGAAGGTTATACCTGGTTAGCTGAAATCTACAGGAAATTAAAGGTTAAGATCCAGATTGATTCGACGCCTCTTACCACGATCGTCCTCAGACCAATTTATTTTTGATAGGACAGGGTCAACTTGTGGTTCATAGGCTATGAGTTGGTCTATCAGATCTGGAGCAAGTCTGGCAGTGAAGAGGAGTTCTTTCATAGGTTTTGACACGAACCCATTTCTCCGAGCATCATGAAGAAACACACAAAGAAAATCATAAAATCCATCAACGTTGATTAGTCCAAGCGGTTTTCTGGTGTATGTTCAGGTTCGCCCAAGATAGAACTATAAAAATTTCCTCCAATGTACCCAAGCCACCTGGCAAAGCAATAAAAGCATCAGCACGGTTAATCATTTCTACCAAACGTTCAGACATACCTGATACGATCAGTTCCTCTCCGTTGATGATCCAATAAGATTTGCCTCTGCCAAGGGTTTTGGGACGATTCCCAAAACATGACTGCCTCCTTCCTGTACGGCCTTTGAAACGATCCCCATAAGTCCGAGATTGCCTCCGCCATATATTAAATGCATATTCCTTGCAGCTAATACTCGACCCAATTCATGTGCTGCTTCTATGTATTGTGGTTTAGTACCAACAGTACTACCGCAAAACACACAGATGTTTTCAACTCGTCTTCTTGAAGTGGCTTCCATTTTTTTATGTATTTCTTTCTCAAATTAGGATTCCTTCAAAAGTACAATGACAGGCTGAATTTATAGTACCTGAAAAATGGTGAGTAATAATAGCACTAGTATCTTCCAGAGGACGTTTGTTAGCTAAACAACAAAAGAGATCGTGAAATGTCAAAAAGTCTGGATCCTGTCTATGAAATAAAAGATAATTACAACAGAAAAGCAAATCAAAGCAATAATTAAGGTAACGGAATTGTGTACGCAATAAGCCACTCGTTTGGTATATAAATCCATTAGGATGCGTCTCAAGATTTCATTCATTACTAAGTCTTTGCTAATGAATTGTTTCTCTTCTTTGATTGCCAAACACAATTCCTTCTGTCTTAAAATGCTCCGTTTGTGCCTTTCCCTACAAAAATAACACACAAAATTAAAAAGTTCACACAAAATAAATTACAACAAAATTGCATGGGTTGCCTCCCTGCTAGCGCTAAATTTTTTCGTCTTCAGCCAGACGTGAATGAAATCCATATGTCAAGGAGGTTTCAATGTCGTTTTGGATGTCCGATTACAGACAATTTCGTGAGCGTTGCTCTTGAAAGGTCTCTTCCAACGGTAAAATGGCATAAAATATTTTGTTTTATTCAGTGATCGTGCCATTTTTTTGACTTTTGTTGCTCCAGTGGTTCCTGAAAAGAAAGAAAGAAAATTAGGAGGTCTCGTATGGTGTTTGACTTGGAATGGAAGTTCCATTCTGTCAAGCTTCTGGGTGATATCTTTGATTTGTACTCCCCAAAACAGCGATGTTTTTCCTGAATGCTCTGGATTTTTATTAAGGTCAGACATTTGCTCCTCCATTTGCTCTGTTTCTTGCTCCACCTGAGGATGAAAAGATGAGTCAGACATTAGGTCTTCATCCTCTGATTCGGGTGAATTGATTGGCTCAAGTTGATCTTCTTCAAACATTTGTGAAATGGAATCTCCAAGATCTTCGTTTTGAGGATTCAGAATTCTATCCTCAATTTTTGATGCAGTTGGTACAAATGTTTCAGCTTTATCCTTGTCAGAGTCAAAATAATAAAAATCAAATCGAGACTTTGCCGGTTGAAGTTCCTGAACTGATACATCTGGTTGTTGATACTGCTCAGCCTCCTCCTCTGTTGAAGTTTCATAGTGAAATGTTTGGTACTCGAAGGTTTCATCAGTGTTATCTGAAACTGGTTCTTGAGGTATGTAGTTCTGGTTCTCTGTTAATTGTCTGATCTGATCTGTCATTCTCTGTATGGATTCTGTGTTACTCTGAACTTGTGCATCAAATCGAGCTGCTTGTTCTTTGAACATGTGAATCAACTGATCTTCCTCGGATGGTTCTGGTTCTTGATGATGATCGAAGGAAGATGGTGGATAAGATGGAAAATGTGGTTCTGTGAAATGTGATGGCTCGTCATACCATGAAGGATCTTGATAGTTCTGCCACCCTGGATGGTAGTTGTATTCGCAATAATCGCTTGGGTGGTCACCATTACATATGTCACATCTCTACATTGAATTATGTTGAGCAAATGTAGTATTGCTTGGTTCTGGCATCCAGTGATAGTCATTGGGCTCGACAACAGGCCTCAGAAAACCGGACTGTTGCTCCCAGATGTGGGGTGTATCTTCTTGTAAAGCACGTAATCTTTCAATCTCCCAGTAGTGTTCCATTTGTAAGTCACCTGAAATCTAAAGAAAGAAATAAAAATTACAGATAAAATAAAGAAAATTAGATACAAGTAAATTAGATAGCTTCAAAATTAACAACTCAAGAAATATAAGTCCCCGGCAACGGCGCCAATAACTTGACCGGCGTAAACACACACGTATAACGCAAGCGCACGTATCGTTCAAGTAGTATAAAAATATCGATCCCACGAGGACTTAATTCCTACTGTTGTTATTAATTATTGAATCTATTTAATTACAAATATCTAATTAAAAGGGAGAATGGATTGATTGCTTAATTGATTTGGTTGATTGAAGATTTGCTAAATAAATAAATAAAAAATAAAAGAAAATACTAAGGAAAATAACAAAAGACACAAAGATCTAGGGTTGTGATTTCCTTTAATATCATTTAAAAGATGAAGTGATTATTTTATGTTTCTGCAATAAATTAGTTTACTAACCTGGAACACTAAATTATGTAAAAGCCTCTTCCGATGGTCAACTACAAATACCCAGTATAACCCAATTGAACCATATTCCTATGTCAACCACATTACCTGGATTCATTAAGTCTAAGTTCCAATATGATTACCCTCGCCCGACAGGTATATTCCTATCCTGTAAGGAAATCTATTAAAGGGTTATCTATCCTCAAGGAAGATCGTGGGCTATTAAGTCTAAGGCTGAAACCTAAAATCTCTATGTCTAGTTCATTTTAGATTTACCATATCAATCTTATTGGTGATCAGACAATAAGAAGCATTAAGCTTAAGACTTAATAAGTAAACTTATAAATTACCCAATCTATAAAATAATCCCTTATAAACCGGTGATATTAAAAGTTATCACAACCCCTAATTAACTAACACATAACTAGGACTATAAAAATAAAATACATAAAATAAAAAATACTGAAAAGTAAAATAAAATAAAATGCTAAGGTAAAAGGAATTACTTTTACTACTACTAATTTAGATATCTCCCATAAAATAATATATAAACTTGTGTTAAATTACCAACCGACCAGTCTGGCGGTATCCTTGATTAGTCAAATTAAGTCCAACCAGCAGCATTAAGGCGGAACCAAAAATAAATTTACCAACCGACCAGTCTGGCGGTATCCTTGATTAGTCAGGTTTAAAACAGATTAAAATTAAATTACCAACCGACCAATATAGCGGTATTCCTTATTAAGTCAATATTTTAAATAGTGAATATATTATTTTTACGGAGATTAATCTAAATAGTAACAGTAAAAGAATTACCTTTCACCCTAGCTGAAAAAGTTACTTCAACATGGTGAATAGTAAAAACTGTAAAAAGTAAAAAGTAAAAATTAAATTACTATTATTACAAAAGTAATTAAAATAAATTACAAACTAAAAAATAAAAAAAAAATAAAATTAAAATATTTTTAGAGAGAGAACTCTCTCTTCATCAAGAGATGAAGAGAGAGAGGCACACATAATTCTGAAATTCGCGCAGTATTTATAGAAATATTTTTCACTGTTCCAGCGTCGCGACGCTGGATTTGTCGACGTGGCACGATGAGAAGGCGACACGTAGCAAGGCGGCTGACTGTTCACGCGACACGTGTCAAGGCGGCTAAGACTCAATGATTGTGATGACGTCATTGATGACGTCATGCTGACATGGCGATGACGTGGCGATGACGTGGCATGACGTGGCGTGGCGGCTGACTGTTCACCTGTCGGCACAATAGGATTGCGACACGTGGCGACACGTGTCACGCTGTGATTGGCTGATGCTGACGTGGCATGTTGACTTGGTTGACCTTGTGACGTGGCAGATGACGTGGCATGACACATGGCAAAGTTGACTCGTTGACCGATGATGTGGCTGATGACGAGGCGACACGTGTCAAGTCTGAGTGTCGGCAGCATATGATGATGACATGTGGCACGGCGCATGTTAACAGATCGGCTGTGATGGTGACACGTGGCACGTCGCATTTTAGCAAAGTCAAAACTTCTCAAATGGTTGACCGTTGACCAGGCGCATGTTAGCAGATTCGGCTCACGTTGGGCGTCGCGGGGCGCAGTGTTTCAGCGTCGCGACGCGCAAAAGACGGAAATATCCCTGTTGACGCATTTTTGTCCGGTTTTGCCCCAAATTGCCTCTAGTGCTGTCCAAACTTTATTTATCTGCAAAATAACAATAAAACACATCAAAACGTTCACAAAACTTAAGAAACTATACAAAATATTAAGTTAAATGAGTGGGAAATAGTGATATAAATACCACTCATCAATAGTACTTATAAATCTTACATGAGACCAATGTGATTGTTGCTCACCATGCGGTTTTTCCTGAGAGGAATACCGATATGCAGTGGTCAGTGGGAGGACAGTGATACTCGATGAAAATCGGTGTAATACTGTTCAAGGCACGAAGTCCTTAATGGAACACAAATAGTTCATCTATGATGAATCTATACCATTAATCTTCAAATACACAAGAAACTCGTAGATCGGATAGAGTCAGAAAACGACCTAGGGTATGGGTTTCTGATCTAATCTCATAAAGATGTCAATCTTATGAAGGTATATCCACCGACTACGTTTTGAGGAAGTGATACGAGGTATCGACTCCCTATTATGGCAAAGTGCCATGAGTCCGAAATAGATTCCATGTTTAACAACTATTTTGGATACTAGTTGTTGTACCACAAGGCATTGTGCCTATTGGTACATTAAACGTCTTCGAGGAAGACTTACATGGAAGGCAACATACCAACGTACAAAGCTGGGCTTTTGACGGAAAGGTATCGTTATCAACATTGTGTTAATAACGATTCAACTTTTTACCTGTTGCCATGGTAAATCCATTTTGAAGATGCTTGTTGATAACTGCATATTTCATTTATGAAATGTGTCAGTTGCAGATCAAAATCGCTTTCCTGAAAAGGAAACCTTTTGGAGGATGCTTACAACATCCTGACGATTTTGTATAACCGACAAACAAGGTTTGCGGGTTATTCGATCCATGTTTGGATTGAAACAAGCATAAGGTTCTTGGAACTGACGTTTTGAAATAATCATAATGGTTTATGATTTGACTCAAAATGAAATATTTCTTGTGTATATAAGGAGGTTAGTGGGAGAGGGCACTGACAATGAAATTCCCATAAAGCTATCGGTGAAAGCTTGGCTTTCATAAGAAATTCTCCGTAGAATTCTGGGGAGTAACAACCTTTATTCAAGGAATAAAGATCTACAGGGATAGATTTGGAGTTGTTAACACTCTGGAAATTGTACATTTAAAATGTACTTGTATTGGTGTCTCATACGCTTCGAGCATATGGAGTCACAATCGGGTCAATCCAAGTGATAGTCACTGGATTGAAGATTAAGAACATCTGTTAGTATCTGAGAGAACTAAAGATGTTGTCTTAAACTATGGAGATGGAGAACTTGAAGTGACTGGGATCACTGCTGCAAGTTTCCAAACAATTAAATAATACGGTACTATAAAGTTTGAATAACGGGACAGTAAGCTGGAAATATTCCGAGCAAGATAACTGTTGCCGAATAAACAACAAATGCGGATTATTGCTGCAGCTGAGGCAGCAATAGAAGCCATTTGGATCGAAAATAAATCTAATTAGATTAGATATAGTTCTTTTAGCAGCTGAGCTAGGCGTCAGCACAGGCTAAGGAATTAAAGGTCTCATCGACGATCCAGATATATACTTCTATATCATCTGATTCGTTCGGATCATACATCATGGCGATGTGATGATCGTGTAAATCGCGTCAGACGATAATTAAACAAATCCGCTGACGAAAACCTTTCCTCAGCAATTTGAGCGAACCGTACATAGTTCGGGTGTTGGACACTTGAGTGATTGGCTATGTGCCAAGTGGGAGATTGTTGGATAAAATGACCCATAGCGTCACTATTTGCACAGATCATTGTGTTGTTGTAGCAAATTAACTATGTGACAAGGAAATTGCACTCTCATCATTTGTGATTAAATCACCATAGATATATAAATGAAGAGAGGTCCATATGATTAGTTCCTGGATTGAGATGATATGAGACAGTATCAGTCCACGAAGGATTAATCATTAAATATCCCTAGCCGGAGTATTATCGAGACAGGACATCAATAATGCGGAATAGGCTAGTATTGCACTTGTGCGCGTTGTGAGGGCACAACGGCATAGTTCTCATATATATAAGTATTGGATACTTATGCAAGTGCGATAGGAGGTCGTGTTTCACTGATGGTACGGGAAACAGCTTCGCTCTGGATAGACCCCTCGGAATCCCATTGGTATTATGACTATGTGTCTATGGGAGGCCGAAATCAAGGTAGGTGTGTATAGTCTTAACCTGAGACTTGCATCGCTAATACTTGCGATAATCGGTAGACTTTGGTCTTGGTAGTACAGGGCTTTAACCGGTTTTGCGTACACCACTTCTGGGTTTATCAGAGAGTCGTAGTGTATTGGGTGTGATGTCAAGACGGAAGTATCACTTTAGTCATATTGGAGATGATGTCACGCAGGATACGGTACTAGTGCTCTTAAGTGTTGCGCAACCATCGGGATGTTATGACTAGGTCATGCATATCCGATTATAGAGACTAGTTACCAGACATCCGACATGTGCTTCGGACGGGGCAGACACTTATCCAGCCCCAGCCCTAGCACGTGACTATCCGATACTGGGCCGATATACACAATACTACGGTATACTACGCTTGATACAGATCTATATATTCCTGTAAGAATATTTCTGGAGAATTGGGTAGGCATGGCGCTTTGCTAGAAGCCAACCTTGTCTTGTAAATCGGTATAAACGTAGTACGAGGTACTTACGTGTTCGGATTATCCGACGACCGTATCTACTGCCAACATATCCGGAGATCTCATGGGTCGCTTCCTGAAGATTCACCGATGATGTATAACTCGCACTTTAATTAATCTGGGATTAATTAGAAGAGAGAAAATTAATTTGGGATTAATTGCGGAGATATTTTATCTGGGATAAAATTTTAATTAAAGAGAGAGAACGATTAATTTGGAATTAATCGATAAAATAATATATTCGATATATTATAAAAAATTGGATTTCGACGCGGAATTAAAATTAGATTTTAATTCGGGTGAACGAATTAATTTAGAATTAATTCAATAGCGACGTGAATAGTGATTTCGTTAGGCGTAATCATTTAATTACGACGCGACGGAAAATTCGTTAATTTGGAATTAGCGAACCCGAGCCCGAGAGTGATTGCGAGCGCATTCGCATTTCGAATTCGAGCGCGGCACGCAAGTCACATCAAGCGTCAAATCGTTAGTCACATCATGCGTCAAATCAATTGTCACTTTGAGTGATGTGACTTGACAACATGTCACTTTATTAAAGTGATGTGATGTGACTTAAAGTAAAAATTAGAAATGATGAAAAGCATTAATAGACTTTTGCTTTTTAACTTTTGATATATATGAAAAATGATTTATATATTTGGTTTTTGTTTTTGGAAAATAAAATAAATATATAAACCAAAAATCATTTTCTCTCTCTCACTCACCACTCACGGTCTTCTCCTTTTCCCTCTCTTTTCATCTTCCTCTCATTCACGGCTTCAAGCCGATTTTCTTCTCTAAATCTTTTGGTTAGACCGAAATTTTGAGAAGCAAATTGAAGATGAGTAGTGCTAGCACACACATGGTTATATTATGGTGATAGGGAAACGAATTTGTGAGCTTGGAAAGCTTGAAGCTTGAAGCTTCCATGGTGTTCATCAATGGCCGAACATGGAGGAGGCAAACCAGTCCCCAACCGAGCAGTCCACTGCATGAGGAAGCTACTGCCGATCTTGATGTGCATCAAAAACGCAACTTGTTCTTCATTTCATCAAAACCCATCAATGTGAGTATGAATTCCGCCTTACTCCTTTGTGTATTCAACTCGTTTTTATGCATGTTTGTGATCCTTGGGACTTGATTGAAACTCATCAATGGTATCTTGAGCTATTGGTTGCATAAAACGAATTTAGGGTTCTTGAGCAAAATTTGGGGCTTTTTGATTTAAGCATGATTTTGACAAATTATTTGTTTAAGAATGCTTGTATATGAATAAATTAGAGTTATATGTAATCAATTTGATGAAAAATTAATTGGATTGATTTTCCCCAATTTGCTTAATGTTGGCCAAAACTTTAATTTGGGTAAACTCAATTTGAGCATCAAATGATTAAATTGTTTAGTATAGTATCCTCAACACAAGTGTCCTACACCCGAACTATGTACGGTTCGCTCAAACTTCTGAGGAAAGGCTTTCGTCAGCAGATTTGCATGATTATCATCTGATGTGATTTATACGATCATCACATCGCCACGATGTATGATCCGAACGGATCATATGAATAATCGAAGTATATATCTAGATCCTTGATGAGACCATTAATTATTTAGCCTACGCTGAAGCCTAGCTCAGCTGCTAACTGTACTATATCTAATCTAATTAGATTTATTAATAATCTAGAAGGCTTCTATTATTGCCTCAGCTCAAGCAATAATCCACTTTTGTTGTTTATGCGGTAACAGTATCTTGCTTGGAAGATTTCCAGCTCACTGTTCCGTTATTCAGACTGTAAAGTACAGTGTTTACGACTTATAGTTGTTTTTATTGGTTAGGAAACTTGCTGCAGTGAACCCAGTCACTTCAAGTTCTCATTCTCCATAGTATAAGAGAGCATCCTTAGTTCCTCTAAGATACTTAAGGATGTTCTTAACATCAATCCAATGACTAACACTTGGATTGGCCCAATTATGACTTCATATGCTCAAAGCATATGAGACACCAGGTCTCGTACATTTTTCAATGTACTATTTCTCGGAGATTAACAACTTTAAATCTATCCCAGTAGATCTTTATTCCTAGAATAAAGGTTGTTTCTCCCAAGAATTCTACAGAGAATTTTCTTGAAAGCCAAGCTTTCACCGATTGTAATTATGGGAATATCATTTCCAAGAAATGACATATTATCATTACTTAGGATAGTCACTGTCAGTGCGCTCCCACTAACCCTTTTATATACACAAGAATTATTTTCGTTTTGAATTAAATCATACACCATTATGATTACATCAAAACGATAATTCCAAGAATGCTATGCTTGCTTCAATCCATCCATGGATCGAATAACCTGCAAATATTGTTTGCTAGTTTTGGTACGACAAAACCGTCAGGATGTTGTAAACATCCTCCAAAAGGTTTTCGTTAAGGAAAGCGATTTTGGCATTTAGCTGCCACATTTCATTAATGAAACATGCAGCATTAGCAAGCATTATCCAAATGGATTTAACATGGCAACAGGTAAAAGGTTTCATCGTAATCGATTGTGTATGTTGCCTTCCATGTATGTCTTCCTTCAAGACTAATATAGTACCAATAGGCACAGTGCCTTTTGGTACATCAACTTGTGTCCAAACATAGTTGGTATACATGGGATCCATTTCGGACTTTATGGCACTTTTCCATAATAGGGAGTCGATACCTTGTATCACTTCCTCATACGTAGTCAGTTCGCATTCCTCAATAAGATTAACATCTTTATGAGGTGAGATCAGAAACCAATACCCTAGGTTGTTTTCTGACTCTCTCCGACTTACGCGGTTCTTGTGTATTCGAAGATTATGGTATAGTTTCATCCTTGATGAATTATTTGTGTTCCATTAAGGAATTGGTGCCTGGAATAATATTACTCTGATTTTCATCGAGTTTTACTTTCCTCCCACTTACCACTGCATATAGGTATTCCTCTCAGGAAAAACGTATGGTGAGCAACAATTACATTATTCTCTTGTGAGTTGTTTAAGTACTATACATTGGTTTCCCTAGGATAACCGACAATTTAGGCATTTATCCAATTTGGGTTCTAGTTTGGTATCATCCAAACATATTCCTAGCATACCCAAATCTACAGGAATGAGAAACCTGGTTTCTTTCCTGTTCATATCTAATATGAAGTATGTCAAACAGATTTTTATGGAACCTTATTCTAAATAAGTTCTGCACTGCTTATGCGTATCCGTTGAAGGAAATGGTAGCTCAGAGCGACTCATGATTAACCTTATCATGTCCAACAAAATTTGGTATCTCCGTTCAGACACACTATCAAATTGACGTGTTCCGGGAGGAGTCCTCATTGAAAGAATACTATACTCTTTCAAGTATATGAGAAAGTTATTGCTTAAGTATTTTCATCATGGTCTAACCGTGATGGTTTAATACTTTAGCCGATCTGTTTGTCTATTTCGTGTCGAAACTTTAAAAGTTTCCAATTTGTGTTTCAAAAGAAACACATCCGTAAAGGTCACGAAATATTCATATCCACCTCTAGCCTAGCTAGACATGGGCCCACTTACTTCACTATGAATAAGGGCTAACAGATCGGTGGCACTTACACTTTTACCAAGTAAAGGTGTTTTAGGAACTTTGGCCAATAAAATAGATTCGTAGACTTTATTTGAATGGAATCAAATATGTCCTAGTATCCACTCTTCAAAAGTGTGGATATACGAGTCTTGTTTAATTGTGTCCCAGACAACAATGCCACACATAAGTCTCAACTGATTAATTCAGTTTTGAGCTATTTGTTTGTCATGTTATACGTTTGAGATTATATTTATATTCAAAATATAAATACTGTTATTTACATCTAATGTGTTTATCTCAATATCATCTTTATAAAATAAAACACTTAGTGTTCTAGAATATAAAGGTATACCCGAAACGGGTTAAACCTTGATATAGAGATAATGTATCTAGTCAAACTAGTTACATTATACCAGTTTCCTAATTTAAGTACACACCCGAAGGCAGTTCCTAAACTTAGATTTCTATGGTTAAAACAGCGACTTTCGTCCCATTTTCATTTCGCAGATCAATCTCATCTGAAGTCAGTCTTCTGCTTACAGCAGATTCTGCACAACAATACATATTTATGTACCACTTCCAATATCTAAAATCCAATTTTAATACTAGTAGTGAACATTTTATGACAAACATATTTGAAGTCGGAGTCTTACATCGTCTTCAATTCCTTCATGTCTGCCTTGTCCAAACGGCAATCACGCTTCCGCGATCCTGTTTGCCACAATTTAGGCAGACATTTTGGGATATGTCTTTTATCTTCCCAGAAGATTCTAATGACTTTGCCTTTGCCTCTTTTCCACACCAAGAAGCCTTTGGCCAAGCCTTGGCCTTCCGGAATGTCGAAGTAAGGTGCGTCTTATGCTTCTCGCCTTATTGCAAACTTTGGCTTTGTCTCCTTGAGAATAGCCATTAACTCTCCAAGAGTTTACTATTGCAATTTAGTACTTCAAAGATCTAAAATTATATCTATGAAGATCCTTCAATTTCATTATCATACTTTAAGGATCTAATCCTTAGTTCTGATTAAGAAATTAAGGAGTCTATTTGGAAAGCATAACAGATTAAGCACTAAATTTATCATCACATGAATATTCCAAATATCATGTTCTACTTATTGCTTAACACCGGGCTTAGGCCTAATATGTTATTTTATCAAATAAAGTAACTTATTAGTTTTCAGGACCATCCTGAAACTTTATTCCCAATTTAAAAATTAAAGTCGTTTAAATACATTTTCCCCAGGATTATATTTTAAACAGTAATCTTTCAATTTATCTTGATTCTAATAGTCCAACTATTTAATCAACGATTTAGGTACTATTTATTATAATGATTACTATAGTCCAACTATATAATCAACTATAATTAATAAGTTAATTCAATTATATTGATTACTATAATCCAATTATAAAATCAACTATTAATTGAAATATTTTGAATACAGTCCAACTGTTTATTTAAAACAATTATTAAATATTAGTCCAACTAATAAATAATTTATTTGACGTAATATTTATATTGAGCGCGTATGGCAAGTAACTAAACGAATATTGCAAATTTAATACTCGCCTCCCATTATTTTTCAGTGAGCCTCTAACCCTCTGTGGAGTACTCGGGAAACCATGTTTCCTAGTGGGCTAGGATCCCGTTAAATAACTCACAATCTTGACTTTGGCCAACAAATTGTATGACAATTAACTAGGTAGATCTCTAAGATCAATTGGATCCCATCCAATTCCTAGATCCAGTAGGTGGACATCCAAGTCCGAGACATATATCTTATATATGCCAATATATCCAATATATTGCCTAATTTTTCCTCTTAATCAACTAAGCCTTGGCTTTGGCACAAAAATCTTAGTGATCCCAGTTAAGCGAAACCCATTGACCATGGAAAGCTTCGTAATCAATGTCGATGGACAAGAAGCAATCTTGACTTTGGCCAACAAATCACAACTTGGACAAGACACCAATATTGAACAAATTCTTCGTGATTCAAACACATCCTCGACGGACAAAGGTCTTGACTTTGGCCAACAAACCAATGTCAGTCTTGGATCTTGAGTAAGAATCACTCAATGGATGGAAAAACGCTTAATATGATGTTGAGGGTTTTTCGCGTGAAATTGGCAACCAATTTATTATCTTTGTTAAGGTCTCATCATCATACACCCTTAAACATGCATTCTAAACACATAATAAGGCGCGTAAAATAAATAATAATGATATGCAGATGGATACTTAACACATTGATCCTAGATCAAATATCTCCATTTCCTCTCTCCCACTAGCACAAGCATTGCTTATACCCGTTACATAACACTTATAAATAAACCTCATATACATTGAGGGGAATAGGTGAGAAGAGAAATACAAAAAGTAAGGAGGTAATAGGCTGGACTCACAGGTCCAATTAATAAATTCTAAATTTATTACAACAATTTCCAAAATTGCCCCACCCATCTAATATCCATCCGATATACATTATTCAAGCATCGCCACCATGTATTCACACAAGCATGTTATCAATCAATCTAATCCAATTAATTAATCTGATAATTAATAACCATCCAATGTTCAAACAACGATTTGATTATGGGCGAGTCAAACTCATTTTACGAATAAGTACTCAAAGTATGAATTCTTGAATTAAATTAAACTACAACATTAAATCCAATTTAATATGTATTTAATACTAATTCACTATTTAATTCCAAATGAAATATTACATTTTATTAACGAACCTTTACGACTTAGATTATAAATCTAATCGTTACGGGTCTCAAAGCCCGATTAACATCCAATGTTAATTTAATTAAAGTCCAATGGGCTTTCAATTAATTTCTTTAGGCATGGACTTTTGGTCAACTTGGGTCAAACCCAAAGACTAAAGCCCATTTAAAGGAATCGCCCTTATATGCCTAGAAACCAATTTAGGCCCAATTAATGTTAAAGGTCCATTAAGTCATAATTGGACTTTATGGATATGGTTTTGGGCCCAATTGGATCCAACCAATTTAGCCTAAACCCATCTTGGTACAACCAAGCCCAATTAGCCCATTTACAACTTTACAAGCCCAATTTCCAAAATTAGCCCAATTAATTAAATCACAAAAATTCCAATTTCACAATTTAATTAACCAAAGTGTAATGCCATAATTAATCACCCAAATTAACATTTCCAAAACACAAATTTTTACAATTAATTATGCTCATTAACATCAAAACATGCCCAACACATTTTAATCATAAATCAACCCATTTTACATGCTATAAGTCTCGGCAATGAGGGGAATTTATGTCCGATTTGGTTTCAATCTAATTAAATCCACAATCAACATTAAATCATCATTCCTAATCATTTCAAGTCATCCAATGATCAACGAAACAAAATACCAAGACATTAGGGTTCATCCAAGATTCGGCCAAGCCACAAAAATTGGGGAAAATTTGTCCAATTCAAAATTCATCAAATTGACAATGCATAACACCATGTTATCAATATTTAAGCATACTCAAACATCCAATTTCACTCAAACATGCTCAAATCAATTTTGCCCAATTTTAATCCTAAATTCAAGTTTCATGCTTTAACTTCGTTCTGATACCATTGTTGGGTTTCTACGGTCCCGAGGATCGAATAAAGCAATGAAACATACATGTGAATACATCAAGGAGGTGCGGAATACTCACAATGATCGGTTGAGCGATGCGACGAACAACAAAGCTTTTTAAGCCCTTTGATGCTCACGGTTTTGACAGGTTTTGAGCTCCAAAAATTGTCCTCCATTTTCGTCCATGGACCTCCTCCAAGCTCCAAGCTGTGGTTGATGATTCCATGCTCACGGTTGCGGTTCATTACCCCCTTCAAGACTCTAAAAGCGTTCTAGCACTCCGGAAATTTTCCGCAAAATTTCCTTATTTCTTCCTCTTCTTCTCGGCAATGCAGTGAGTTTTGGGAAGAAAAACAGCCCATTGGGCGTGTGAGAGAGGAGAGAAAAAATGAGAGAGAATAAGTTGGTTTTTGTGTATTATTTAAATTGATTTCCAAAATCAATTAAACATATACCAAATTTTTTAATTTCAAAAAGTCAAAAGGCAAAAGGATTAAAGCTCTCCAACTACCACCATCAATCACAAGTGACAAGTTGTCACATCACTCAAAGTGACTAGACATCACATCAATCGATTGACTAGTGATTTGACGCTTGATGTGACTTGTGGGCCGCACTTTAATTCGCAATACGAGTGCATCCGCAAACACTCTCGGGCTCGGGTTCGCTAATTCCAAATTAATGAATTTTCTGTTGCGACGTAATTAAATAATTATGCCTAGAAAAATCACTATTTACGTCGCTAACGCGTTCGCCCGAATTAACGCGTTCGCCCGAATTAAAATATAATTTCAATTCCGCGTCGAAATCCAATTTCGTTTAATATATCAAATATATTATTTTATCGATTAATTCCAGATTAATTGTTTTTCTCTCTTTAATAATATTTTATCCCAGATAAAATATCTCCGTAATTATCCTAGATTAATTTTCTCTCTCATTTAATTAATCTCAGATTAATAAAGTGCGAGTCATACATCATTGTGAATCTTCGGGAAGCGACCCATGAGGTCCCCAGATATGTTGGCAGTAAATCCGGTCGTCGGACTATCCGAACACGTACGTACCTAGTGTTGGTTTTAGCTAAGGTCCCAATATCATAATCAAGCATGAAATATGTGTGAATACAATCGAGGAAGTTGCGGAATACTTGTAAGAGTTCAATTCAAAGTCCCAAGGATCACAAATCATGCATAAAAACCGCATATAAACACATCAAAGGAGTAAGGCGGAAACATAACTCACATTGAACGGTTTGATAAAACGAAGAACATGCGTTTTTAAGCTCCTCCAAGCTCGGCAATGGCTTCTGGAACTGCAGTGGACGCACGGTTAGGGCTGTGAAAGTCTCCTCCATTTTCGGCCATGGATGACTCCATTGAAGCTCCAAGCTTCAAGCTTCCATGCTCAAAGAATCACTTCCCTATCACCTATGTATCACTCAAGGTGTGCTAGCACTTGTTCATCTTCCATTTTGCTTCTCAAATTTTCGGTTAAACCAGAAAATGAAGAAGAAATCGGCTTGAAGCCGTGAGATGAGGGAGAGAAAGAGAGGGAAGAGAGAAACCGTACATCTTGCATGTTGGAGAGAGAGAGGAACCGAATATATAGTAAAAGGAAAAAGAAAAGTAATATATATTTATTCATTTATTTTCCAAAAATATAAAACATATATATATATTCCAAACCTTTTCATATTCCATTACTTTTACTTTAACTTTAAGTCATATCATATCACTTTTCACATCACATCTATTCACTTTAATAAAGTGACATATTGTCAAGTCACATCACTCAAAGTGACAATTGATTTGACGATTGACGCGACTAGCGATTTGACGCTTGATGTGACTCGCGTGCCGCGCTCGAATTCAAAATGCGAATGCGCTCGCAATCACTCTCGGGCTCGGGTTCGCTAATTCCAAATTAACGAATTTTCCGTCGCGTCGTAATTAAGTGATTACGCCTAGCGAATTCACTATTCACATCGCTAACGAATTAATTCTAAATTAATTCGTTCGCCACCGAATTAAAATCTAATTTTAATTCCGCGTCGAAATCCAATTTCGATTAATATATCGAATATATTAATTTTATCGATTAATTCCAAATTAATCATTCTCTCTCTTTAATTAATATTTTATCCCAGATAAAATATCTTCGCATTAATCCCAGATTAATTTTCTCTCTCATCGAATTAATCCCAGATTAATTCTATCTCTCTCTTCTAATTAATCCCAGATTAATCAAGTGCGAGTAATACGTCATCGGTGAATCTTCAGGAACCGACCCATGAGATCTCCGGATATGTTGGCAGTAAACGATCGTCGGACTGTCCGAACACATAAGTGTTGGTAAAATCTAAGGTCCCAAGATCAAATCAAGACATGAAAACATGCATGAATACATCAACGGAGGTAGCGGAATACTCACATTGATCGGTTATGTCGATTTGAACACGAATCATGTCCAAAAACGCACTGCCTTGTAAGCCCACTGCAGCAGTCCATGCTCACTGTCTTGGCAGTTTCGGGTCTCAAAACGAAGCTCCAAACTCCATCGGATGAGTCCCGCCTCATGGTCGAACCTCCCTACCACCTTCGCAAGACTTGTAAGTGTGCTAGCACTTGATTTCTGACCATGAGAAACCACTCTTGGCTTCCTTTGTTCACGCCATTTCTGGTTCCAAACCAGTGAAGATTTTCTTCTCATTGGGCGTGAGAGAAGAGAGAAATGAGAGAGAAGAAGTTTTGTGTTAAGTTAAAATGATTTAACCCCAAAATCAATTTATATTTATGCCATAATTTTTATTAATTAATAATAAAATATGACACAAAACATGCAATGGCTTAGAGTGTCAAACACTCAAACTCCATGCAATGACATTGAGTGCAATGTACACAATCTACATGCAAAGCATTAGAATGACATGTGTCATGTGGGCCCCACACGTTTCCAAATGAAAGTGGGCCCACGTGCACTCACGCGTTCGGGTTCGATATTTCCGAAATACCGAGCTTACGTCGCGACGTTAATTCAATCGAATTTAAATAAATAATTGCGCCTAGCGAAATTATTATTTACGTCGCTAACGAATTAATTCTAAATTAACTCGTTTGCCCGAATTAAAATCTGATTTTAATTCCGCGTCGAAATCTAATTTCGTCTAATATATCGAATATATTAATACATCGATTAATTCCGAATTAATTGTTCTCTCTCTCTTTAGACGACATTTTATCCGGATAAAACATCTCCGTTATTAATCCTAGATTAATTTTCTCTCTCTCTTCTATATAATCCCAGATATTCAAGAGTGCGAGTTGTGCGTCATCGGTGGATTATCGGGAAGCGACCCATGAGATCCCCGGATAATCTGGCAGT
>SKCR01023037.1:0-20380 GCA_019454045.1 Zanthoxylum bungeanum | reverse complement strand
CGGGTTAAACACTGATATATAAATAATGTTCCTTGTCAAACTTGTTACATTGTAACAATTCCTAATTTACGTACACACCCGAAGGGTAGTTCCTAAAATTAGGTTTCTATGGTTAAAACAGCGACTGTCGTCCCATTTCCAACTCGCAGATAAATCTCATCTGAAGTCAGTATCCTGCTAACAGAAAATTCTGAACATCAGTACATATCTTATTACCACATCCAGTATCTTAAAATCCAATTTTAATACTAGTAGTGAACATGTTAATGACAAACATATTTGAAGTCGGAGCATTGCCCGTCTTTAATTCCTTCATGTCTACCTTGTCCATACAGCAGTCACGCTTCTAGTGACCCCGTTTGCCACAGTTTAGGTAGACATCGTGGGATATGTCCTTTATCTTCCAGAATATTATAATGATTTTGCTTTTGCCCATTTCCACTCTCCAGAAGCCTTTGGCCAAGCCTTGGCCTTCTAGAATATCGAAATAAGGTGCGCCTTACGCTTCTTGCCATATTGCAAACTCTGGCTTTGTCTCATTGAGTATAGCCATTAACTCTCCAAGAGTTTACTATTGCAATTTGTACTTCTAAGATCTAATATTAGATCTATGAAGATCCATCAATTTCAATATCATACTATAGGCTATAATCTTAGTTCTGATTAATAAATTAAGGAGTCTATTTGGCAAGCATAACGGATCAAGCAGAAAAGTTATCATCACATGAATATTCCAAATATCATGTTCTACTATTTGCTTAACTCCGGGCTTAGGCTCAAGATGTCACTCTTATCAAATAAAGTAACTTCTCGGTTTTCAGGACCATCCTGAAGTTTTATTCCCAATATGAAAATTAAAGTCGTTTAAATATATTTTCACCCAGGATTATGTTTTAAACACTAATCTTTCATTTATCTTGATTCTAATAGTCCAACTATTTAATCAACGATTTTAGGTACTATTTATTATAATGATTACTATAGTCTAACTATATAATCAACTATAATTTAATAGGTTAATTCAATTATATTGATTACTATAATCCAATTATAAAATCAACTATTAATTGAAATAATTGAATACAGTCCAACTGTTTAATTAAAACAACGTTAAATATTAGTCCAACTAATATATTAATTACTTATTGACGAAAAATTTGAAATGAGCGCGTATGGCTAGTAACTAAATGAATATTGCAAATTTAATACTTGCCTCCCACTATTTTTCGGCGAGCCTCTAACCCTCTGTTGAGTACTCGGGAAACCTTGTTTCCTAGTGGGCTAGGATCCCATTAAATAACACACAATCTTGAATTTGGCCAACAAATTGTATGATAATTAACTAGGTAGATCTCTAAGATCAATTGTATCCCATCCAATTCATAGATCCAGTAGGTGGACATCCAAGTACGAAACATATATCTTATATATGCCAATATATCCAATATATTCCCTTACCTTTTTCCTCTGAATCAATTAAGCCTTGGCTTTGGCACAACAAACTTAATGATCCCAGTTAAGCGGAACCCATTGACCATGGAAAGCTTCGTAATCGATGTCGATGGACAAGAAGTGATCTTGACTTTGGCCAACAAATCACAACTTGGACAAGACACCGATATGGAACAAAGCCTTCATGATTGAAACACATCCCCGATGTACAAAGGTCTTGACTTTGGCCAACAAACCAGTGCCAATCTTGGATCTTGAGAATGAATCATTCAATGGAAGGAAAAACGCTTAATATGTTGTGAGGATTTTTCGCATAATTGGCAACCAATTAATTATCTTTGTTAAGGTCTCATCATTATACACCCTTAAACATACATTCTAAACACATAATAAGGCTCGTAAGTAAATAAATATAATAATGATATACGGATGGATACTTAACACATTGTTCCTAGAACAAATCTCTCCATTTCCTCTCTCCCGCTAACACAAGTATTACTTCTACCTGATTACATAACACTTCTAAAGAAACCTCATTTACATTGAGGGGAATAGGTGAGAAGAGAAATACACAGAGTCAAGAGGTAATAGGCTGGACACGCAGGTGCAATTTAATAAATTCTAAATTTATTACAATAATTTCCAAAATTGGGCTCACCCATCTAATATCCATCCGATATACATTATTCATACATCGCATCCATGTATTCACACAAGCATATTATCAATCAATCTAATCCAATTAATTAATCTGATAATTAATGACCATCCAATGTTCAAACAACGATTTAATTTTGCGCGAGTCAAACTCGTTTTGCGAATAAGTACTCAAAGTAGGAATTCTTGAATTATATTAAACTACAACATTAAATCCAATTCAATTTGTATTTAATACTAATTCATTTATTTAATTCCAAATTAAATAATTATACTTTTTAATGTGCCTTTACGACTTAGATTCTAAATCTAATCGTTACGGGTCTAAAAGCCCAATTAACATCCAATGTCAATTTAATTAAAGTCCAGTGGGCTTTCAATTAATTTCATAAGGCATGGAATTTTGGTCAATATGGGTCAAACCCAAATACCAAAGCCCATTTAAGGAATCACCCTTATTTGCCAAGAAACCAATTTAGGCCCATTAGGCCCAATTAAAATTAAAGGTCCATTAAGTCATAATTGGACTTTATGGATATGGTTTTGGGCCCAATTGGATCCAACCAATTAGCCTTAACCAAACTTGGCCCAACCAAGCCCATTAAGCCCAATTACAACTTTAAAAGCCCAATTCCAAATTTAAGCCCAATTAATTTTATTTCAAAATTCCAAATTTCATAATTAAATTAACCAAATTATATGCCATAATTAATTAACCAAATTAATATTTCCAAAACACTAATTCACTCAATTAATTATGCTCATTATCATCAACATATGTCCAACACATTTGAATCAAAAAATCACATCATTTTACATGCTACACATTCACAGCATTTTGGGTTTATTTTCCAATTCAAAATTCAATCCAATTAAATCTCAAATAAACATTACCCAATGTTTTCCAATTCATCCAATGATCAAAAACACAAAAATCACCATGACTTTTAGGGCATCATGATTCGGCCAAGCCAACCAATTTGGGGAAAATTGATCCAATCAATATTTCATGAAATTGATCATATAAAACTTCAATACATCATCATTCAAGCATACTCAATCAATCAATTTTATCAAATCATGCTCAAATTGATTTACCCAAATTTTACCCTAATCAAGTTTCATGCTCAAAATGGCTCTGATACCATTGTTGGGTTTCTAGATTAGTCCCAAGATCAATTTGAAGAAAGAAAATATGCGAATACAACAATGAAATATGGCGGAATCATACTTACATTGATCGGTTATGCGATGCGAGGAACACAAAAATTCTTCAAGCTTTGGCTCCTTGAACTCTCGGCTTTCGGGCTGATTTTGTGCTCCAAAAATTCAGCCATGGTGATCCTACAAGCTCCAAGCTTTGTGTGTGATTCCATGCCCACGGGTGATTTTCCCTATCACCTTCACAAGACTCCTAAAGGGTGCTAGCACTCGGAAAAATTTGCCGCAAATCTTTCCTTGCTTCTCCTTCAAGTCTCGGCATTGCAGAAATTTGAGGAAGAAGATGGCCCAAGGCCGAATGCAAAGAGAGGAGAGAAGAGAGAAAATGTGTTATGTTGATTTCTAAAATCAAAAGTAAAAAAAAATGATATACCAAAAGTTGATTTGGTAATAGTCTTTCAAAGCTTGACTTTGGAGTGTAAATCAAGCATCCACCAACTTCACCAAAACCCATCACCAAAAAGAAACTTTAAAGTGACAAGTGATGTGACATGTGGGCCCCACTCGATTCAAAATGTGAGTGGGCCCATAAACACTCCCAGGCTCGGGTTCGCTAATTCCGAATTAAAAAATTTTCCGTTGCGACGTAATTAAATCAAATTCAATTAAATAATTATGCCTAGCAAAAATACTATTCACGTCGCTAACGAATTAATTCTAAATTAACTCGTTCGCTCGAATTAAAATCTAATTTTAATTCCACGTCGAAATCCAATTTCGTATAATATATCGAATATATTATTTTATCGATTAATTCCAAATTAAACGTTCTCTCTCTTTAAATAATATTTTATCCCAGATAAAATATCTCCGTAATTAATCCCAGATTAATTTTCTCTCTTTATTAATTAAAATCAGATTAATAAAGTGTGAGTCATACGTCATCGGTGAATCTTTGGGAAGCAACCCATGAGATCCCCGGATATGTTGGCAGTAAATCCGATCGTCGGACTATCCGAACACGTACGTACCTAATACTATGTTTTTACCGATTTACAAGACATGGTTGGCTTCTAGCAAAGCATCGTGCCTACCCAATTCTCCAGAAATATTCTTACTGGAATATGTGATCTATGTCAGGCGTAGTATACGTAGTATTGCATATTTCGATCCAGCATCGGATGTCACGTGCAAGGCCTGGGGCTGGAAATATGTCTGCCCCGTACGAAGCACATATCGGATCTCTGGTAACTAGTCTCTATAATCGGATAAACATGACCTAGTCATAATATCCCGATAGCTGCAGCATAAAAGAGAACCAGTTACGTATCCTACGTGATCATCATATCCATTATGATTGGAGTGATACTTCCGTCTTGACATCACACCCAATACACTACGATTCTCAATATACCCAGAAGAGGCGTACCGAGAACCTGTTAAAGCCCTGGACGACCAAAACCAAAGTATATTGATTATCGCAAGTATTAGCGGTGCAAGTCTCAAGTTAAGACCAAATACACCTACCCTGATTAGGACTTCCATAGACACATAGTCATACTACCAATGGAATTCCGAGGGGTATATCCAGAGCGAAGCTATTTCCGTACCATCGGTAAACACAACCTCCGAACTATGGCGTTATGTTCCCACAACGCGCACACTGTAATACTAGTCTATTCCGTATTATCGATGTCCAATCTCGATAATACTACGACTAGGGATATTTAATGATTAAACCTTCATGGATTGATACTGTCTCATATCATCTCAATAAGGAACTAATCATATTGACCTTCTATCATTTATACATCTTGGTAATCTAATTACAAATGATAAAAGAGCAATTTCCTTTGTCACATAGTTAATTTGTACAACAACACCATGATCTGTAAAAATCGGCCAATGCCCATTTTTGGGAAAAATTGGGCATTTCATAAAATAATGCTACTTTCATTCTTATACTATATGTTGGACAATTATGACCCATAGCATCACTATTTGTAAAAGACATTATGGTTTTTGTACAAATTAACTATATGACAAAGAAATTGCTATTTTAACATTTTGTAATTGGATTACTTGAATATATATAAATGATAAAAGTCCTTATGATTAGTTCCGGAATAATAAGACATGAGACAATATTAATCCACGAACGATTTAATCATTAAATATCCCTAGTCGTAGTATTATCGAGACTGAACATTGATAATGCGGAATAGATTAGTATTACATTTGTGCGCGTTATGGAAGCTTAACAGAAATGATTCCTTTCGATGGGAAAGCTGTTAACAAGCAAAAAAGAATTGAAAGTGGAGAGAGAAGTTTTTTCAAATAAATCAAGAATCAAATGAAACCTTACCACAAGTTCTCATATACTTAAGTATATGATACTTATGCAAGTGTGATAAGAGGTTCTGTTAGCCGTTGACCGGGAAAAGCTTCGCTCGGGATAGACCCATCAGAATCCCATTGGTAGTATGACAATGTGTCTATGGGAATCCGCATCAGCGTAGGTGTATATGGTCTTAAACTGAGACTTACATTGCTAATACTTGCGACAATCAGTACGCTTTGATTTTGGTCGTCCGGGGCTTTAACAGGTTCTGTGTAGGCCTAGCATGTAACATCAGATACTGGATCGTAATACGCAATACAAAGTATACTATACCTGATATAGATTATATATTCTTCGTTGAATATATCTGGAGAATTGGGTAGGCACGATGATTTGCTAGAAGCCAACCATGTCTTGTAAATCGGTGAGAATGTGGTACGCGGTATGCATGTGTCGGATAGTCCAACTACCAGATTTACTGTCAACATATCCAGGGATCTCTTGGGTCGCTTCCCAAAGATTCACCGATTACATTTGACTCGAATAGAATTAATCTAGGATTCATTATGAGAGAGAGAGAAAATTAATCTGGGATTAATTACGGTTAGAATTAATTTGGGATAAAATTCGAATAAAAGAGAGAACACGATTAATTTGGAATTAATCGATTAAATAATATATTAGATATATTAATTGAAACTGGATTTCAAAACGGAATTAAAATTGGATTTTAATTCAGGCGAACAAATTAATTTGGAATTAATTCGCAAGCGACTTTCGTAATAATTTTGCTAGGCATTATTATTTAATTAAATTGGATTTAATTACATCGTGATGGAAAATTCGTTTAATCAGATTAAACGAACCCGAGCCCGAAGTGTGTTGGGCAAGCCAACTTGAATTTTGAATTTAAGTGGTGGGGCCCACTAACTTACATCAATTGTCAACAAGTTGATGGTGGTAGTAGAGAGCATTTAATGTATCTTACACAACACACTTTGCCTTTTGCTTTTTTGAAAAGCATATACACTTTTTGCAAGTTGAATTTGGTATTAGATTTTGGAAACAAAAATTTCAAACAACTTCATCTCTCTCCCTCTCCCTTATTGCCGTGAGCTAGGGTTCTTCTTCTCCATTGATTTTGTTTCAAAATCAAGAAAGCTAGTACTTAAGGAGTCTTGTGAGGTGATAGGGAAACTCACCCTTGGGTTGGATTCACTCAAAGAAGGCTTGGAGCTTCCAACAAACAAACAAAATTTTGAAATCAACATCCCATCAATGTAAGTTTTTCCGCAACTCTCTTGATCATTCACACACAATATCATGACTTAGAGACATTGGGCATGTCTATGACACTAACAATGGTATCAGAGCCTTTTTTAAGCATGATTTGAGTTTAGGGTTTATATACTTTAATTTGGGTATTTTTGCTTGGAGCATGATTTTTCCAAATTGATTGTTTGGTTATGCTTAGATTATGATAACTTAGAGTTATGCATCATTGGATTTGAAAAAAGTAATTGGATATATTTTTCCCCAAAAAATCTAGCTTGGCCGGATCTACCATAGTGCATGCTCATGGTGATTTTTTGAAAAATTAGACAATTGGATGTGTTGTTGGCATGAAATGTATGTTAGATGTTGATTTAATTGGATTGAAATCAAATTACATGATAATTTCTTGTCAATACCGTGAGCCTAAGCATGTTGGAATGAATTGTTTTGCTTCAATTTGTGTTGGACATGAATTGAAATGTAAAGTATGATTTGTTAAATTAGAATTAGTATTTTGGAAATATTAGATTAATTGATTAATTGTACTAATTACACTTTAATAAAAATTAATGTGATATTTAGAATATTATGTTAATATGTATTAGTCTTTAAATTTAGAATTTATTAAATTGGAGTAATTTGTTGTATTTGGGCTTAATGGGCTTGGTTAGGCCATGTTTGGTTTTGGACAATTAGGTTGGATCCAATTGGGCCCAAAACCATTTCCATAAAGTCCAAATATAACTTTTGGGCCTTTAATAATTTTATTGGGCCTAAATTGATTTTTGGCAAAAGGGTGATTCCTTATTGGGCCTTGGCATCTTGGGTTTGATCCATATTGGCCAAAGCACATGCCTTAAGAATTATTTGAAAGCCCATTGGAATTTAATTGAATAGTATTAGATACTAAAAGGCACTAAAATAAGTGTAATTATTTAATTTGGAATTAAATACGAATCTGTATTGGAAACAAATTAAATTGGATTTAAAATGGTAGTTCGAAATAATTCAAGAATACGTACTTTGAGTATTTATTCTTAAACGAGTTGGACTCGCGCAAATCAAATCGTTGTTTGAACATTGGATGGTCATTAATTCAAAGATTAATTAATTGGATTAGATTGATTGAATAACATGTTTTGTGTGAATACTTGGATGTATTTGTATGAATAATGTATATCGGATGGATATTAGAAGGGTAGGGTAATTTTGGAAATTGTTGTAATAAATTTAGAATTTATTAAATTGGACCTGCGTGTCCAGCCTATTATCTCTTTACTCTTTTTATTTCTCTTCTTACCAATTCCCCTCAATGTAAATGAGGTTTCTTTAATGTATTATGTAATTGGGTTGAAGTATGAATAGTGAGTGCTAGTGGGAGAGAGGAAAGAGAGAGATTTGTTCTAGGAACAATTTGTTATATATCCATCCGTATATCTTTATTAATTTATTCATGCCTTATTATGCTTTTAGAATGCATGCTTAAGGGTGTATGATGATACCTAATCAAAGATAATAAATTGGTTGCCAATTTACGCGAAAAACCCTCACTCAAATATTAAGCGTTTTCCTTCCATTGAGTGGCTTTCTCTCAAGATCCAAGATTGGCTTTAATTTGTTGTCCAAAGTCAAGATCATTGTCCATCGTGGATGTGTTTGAACCACAAAGGCTTTGTTATATATCGCATGTCTTGGGCAGTTGTGACTTTTTGGCCAAAGTCAAGGTAACTTCTGTACATCGACGTGGATTACGAAGCTTTCCCACTGTCAATGGGTCGCGCTTAACTGGAATCATTAAGCTTGTTGAGCCAAATCCAAGGCTTAGTTGATTCAGAGGAAAAGGTTAGGATATATATTTGGACTTGGAGGTCCGCCTACCGGATCTAGGAATTGGGTGGGATCCAATTGATCATAGAGATCGACCTAGTTAAGTTTCATACAGCTTGTTGGCCAAAGTCAAGGTTGTGTGTTATTTAACGGGATCCTAGTCCACTAGGAAACTGGGTTTCCCGAGTACTCAACAGAGGGTTAGAGGCTCACTGAAAAATAGTGTGAGACCAGTATTATATTTGCAATTTCGTTTAATACTTGCTAAATACGCGCTTTTAAATTATTTTCATCATTATATATTTATATTAGTTGGACTAATATTTTATTATTCTCTTTGAACAGTTGGACTATACCATAACTTCATTTGTAGTTTATTATATAGTTGGACTATAGTAATCATTACATTTGACTAAACCCGATATCGTTGATTGAATAGTTTAACTATTATAATCAAGATGACTGGAAAGATTAGCGTCAGAGACATCGTCCTTGGTGATAATGTCTTTAACGGCTCCAATTTTCTAGACTGGGAGATGAATCTCAGGATTGTCCTGGGAGCCGAGAAGTTGCTCTATGTTATAGACAGACCTCTCGGGCCTGAGCCTGGACATGAGCGGGTTGTTAATTATGAGCTTTGGAAGACTCTCAGTGATGACAACTCAACTACTCAGTCCATCATGCTTGCCGCAATGACCCCTCAATTTCTTCGTCAAAACAAGGGATTGGATCCCTATAACATGATGTTGAAATTGAAGGACCTTCATAGATCTAACCTTAAATCTCAGAAGTATGAATTGAAGAAGAAGCTCTTTCGCTCTCGCATGTCAGAGGGTACATATGTCGAGCTTTATGTGTCACAGATGATTGCTGACATTGAACAACTAGGTCAGCTGGGCATAACCTTTGAGGCTGAGAATTCCATAGATTTGATCTTACAATCTCTTCCTGACTGCTGCGGCGGGTTCATCATGAACTACAATATAATGAACCAAGAGAAGACTCTTGGAGAGTTGATGGCGATGTTGAAAGAGGCAGAGCTAGAGCTTTTGAAGGGCAAGAAGCGCGAGGCGCACTTCACTTCAACATCTCAGAAGGCCAAGGCTTGGCCAAAGGCTTCTGAAGGTGTGAAGAAGAAGAAGAAAAGAAAATGCAAGGCCAAATCATCAAAATCTCATGGGAAGGCAAATGAAAAATCTCAAGATGTCTGCCTATAATGTGGAAAACGAGGTCACTGGAAGCGTGACTTTCGTGAGTACAAGGCGCACATGAAGGAAGTGAAGGCGGGCAAGTCTCCGGCTTCAGGTATGTTTGTTATTGAAATAAACATGTCTATTTCTAGTTTTAAAAATTGGATTTTTGATTATGGATGTGGTACTCATATATGTACTGATGTGCAGGATCTGCGGATTAGCAGGAGACTGGCCTCAAGGGAGATTGACCTATGAGTTAGAAACGGGACTACAGTCGTTGTTTTGGCTATAGAGACTTTTGTTTTGGAACTGCCCCCGGGGCAAGTACTAAATTTAGCAGACTGTTATTATATACCTAGTTTGACTAGAAACATTATCTCTGTATCTTGTTTGACCCAAAGCGGGTATACTTTTGTATTTCGAAACACTGGGTGTTTTGTTTATAAAGATGATTTTGAGATATGTACTGCTGATGCAAATAATGGTCTTTATATTTTAAATATAAATGAATCTCAAACATAAAATATGACAAACAAAAGGCTCAAAATGAGTAAAACAGATGAAACTTATATGTGGCATTGTCGTCTGGGACACATTCACAAGACTCGCATATCTACGCTTTCGAAGAGTGCATACTTGGACGGATTTGATCCTAATTCATATGATGTCTGCGAATCTTATTTATTAAGCAAAATGTCTAAAACGCCTTTTAGCGGTAAATGTGTTCGTGCCACTGAACTGTTAGCCCTCGTTCATAATGATGTATATGGGCTATTGTCTAGCCAGGATAGAGGTGGATATTAATACTTCGTAACCTTTACGGATGATGCATCGCGTTATGGTTATGTGTATCTTATGAGACACAAGTCGGAAACTTTTGAGAAATTCAAAGAGTTTCGACACGAAGTAGAAAAACAGACCGGTAAAAATATTAAAACATTATGGTCCGATCGTGGTGGAGAATACTTGAGCAATGAGTTTCTCGATTACTTGAAAGAGTATGGTATTCTTTCACAGTGGACTCCTCCCGGAACACCTCAATTGAATGGTGTGTCCGAACAGAGAAATTGAACTTTGTTGGACATGGTAAGGTCAATGATGAGTCGCAATGAGCTACCAATTTCCTTTTGGAGATACGCATTGAACAGTGCAATACTTATTTTGAATAAGGTTTTGTCAAAGTCTGTAGGACAGACTCCATATGAAATATGGACAGGAAAGAAACTGGGTTTCTCATTTCTGAAGATTTGGGGATGCTTGGCAGACGTTAAACGTTTGGATGGTACCAAACTAGAACCCAAATTGGATAAGTGCCTATTTTTCGGTTATCCTAGGGAAACCATACTTCTACAACCCACAAGAGAACAAGGTATTTGTTGCTCTCCATGCGGTTTTCCTCGAAAAGGAATTCCTAAATGCAGTGGTAAGTGGGAGGAAAGTAGAACTCGATGAAAATCATAGTAATATTATTCCTGGCGCAGACTCCCTCACGGAACACGAACAGTTCATCAGGGATGAGACTGTACCATAATTTTCTAATACATAAGAACCGCATAGATCAGAGAGAGTCAGAAAACAACCTGAGAGGTATGGGTTTCTGATCTCAACTCACGTAGATATTAATCTTATTGTGGATAATGAGCCGGCTACGTATGAGGAAGTGATACAAGGTATCGACTCCTCTTTATGGAAAGATTCCATAAACTCTGAAATGGATTCCATGTATTCCAACCAAGTCTGGGTACTAGTTGATGCACCAGAAGGCGTTAAGCCGATTGGTTGTAAATGGGTCTTCAAGAAGAAGACAGACATGGATGGCAACATACAAACATACAAAGCTAGGCTTGTAGCGAAAGGGTATCGTCAACGACATGATGTCAATTACGATGAAACATTTCCACATGTTTCCATGATTAAATCCATTCGAATAATGATTGATATTGCTCCATATTTCGATTATGAAATATAGCAGATGGACGTCAAAACTGGTTTCCTTAACATAAGCCTTTTGGAGGATGTTTATATGCAACAGCCTGATGGTTTTGTCGTACCAAAACTGTTGGACAATTATGACCCATAGCATCACTATTAGTACAGATCATGGTGTTGTTGTACAAATTAACTATGTGACAAAGGAAATTGCCTTTTTATCATTTGTAATTGGATTACCTAGATGTATAAATGATGAAAGGTCCATATGATTAATTCTGGATTGAGATGATATGAGACAGTATCAATCCACAAAGGTTTAATCATTAAATATCCCTAGTCAGAGTATTATCGAGATTGGACATCGATAATGCGTAAAAGACTACTATTACACTTGTGCGCGTTGTGGGAGCATAACGATATAGTTCTCATATATTTGGGTATAGGATACTCATGCAAGTGTAATAGGAGGTTGTTTTTACCGATGGTACGGAAAAAGCTTCGCTCTGGATAGACCCCTCGGAATTCCATTGGTAGTATGACTACGTGTCTATGGAAGTCCGAATCAGGGTAGGGGTATTTGGTCTTAACCTGAGACTTGCACTGTTAATACTTCCGACAATCAATATACTTTGGTTTTGGTCGTCCAGGGCTTTAACAGGTTATGTGTACACCTCTTCTGGGCATATTGAGAATCGTACTATATTGGGTGTGATGTCAAGACGGAAGTATCACTCCAGTCATAGTGGAGATGATGATCACGTAGGATACGGAACTGGTGCTCTTATGTACTGCAGTCATCGGGATAATATAACTAGGTCATGATTATTCGATTATAGAGACTAGTTACCAGATATTCGATATATGCTTCGTACGGGGCAGACACATTTCCAGCCCCAGGCCTTGTGATGAGTGGTATTTATATCACTATTTCCCACTCATTTAACCTAATATTTTGTATAGTTTCTTGAGTTTTGTGAATATTTTGATGTGTTTTGTGTTATTTTGCAGATAAATAAAGTTGGGAAAGCATTGGAAGCAATTTGGGGCCAAAATAGAGAAACATTTACAAAATGGCAATTCAGTAAATTTCCCGCATCGCGATGCCAAGACGTTCCGCGTCGCGACGTCTAACATGCGCCAAACATTGCTAACGTGCGCCGGGTCCACAAATCAGAATCTGAGAAAAGTTTGACTTTGCTAAAAAAATGCCGTGCCACGTGTCACCATCACAACCGATCTGCTAACATGCGCTGTGCCACGTGTCAGCATCCTACGGTACCGACAGTCATCATCGCCACGTGTGCCACGTGGCATCCTACGTGTCTCCATGTCATCAGCCACGTCAGCAAGTCAATAAGTCAACATTGCCACGTGTCGTGCCACATCATCATTAGCCAATCAGGAAGTGCCACATGTCGCAATCCTACGGTGCCGACAGTCTCTTTCCCACGTGTCGCCACGTCACCGCCACGTCAGCATCAATCATTGAGTATCTAATCCTTATCTGACATGTGGTGAATAAGAATCTCATCGACCAATCAGAAGCCGCCACGTGTCACAATAATTGAAGCCCAACCACTCTGCCATGTGTCACCTTATCAGCTTATCCAGAATCTTCAAACCGGCGAACCAGAGCGTGCCACGTCGATAAAAGCTGGTGTAGTGACGCCAGAGGCCTTGGCGTCGCGACGCTGGAAGCCTACCGAGGCCTATAAATTGAGCTCGAGATTTCAGTTTTAGATGTACCACTCTCTCTCTTATATTCTATCTAAAGAGAGAGTTTCTTTCTCTAGATTCTTTAGTTTTTAGTTTTTTTTATTTTGTTTTTAGTTTTTGTAAATAATTTTAATTACGTTTTGTAATAATAGTAATTTAATTTGTACTTTTTACTTTTTACAGTTTTTACTATTTACCATGAGGAGGTAACTTCCCCAGCTAGGGTGAAAGGTAATTCTTTTACTATTACTATTTAGATTAATCTCCCTTAAAAATAATATATTCACTATTTAAAATATTGACTTAAAAAGGATACCGCCAGATTGGTCGGTTGGTAATTCATTTTAATCTGGTTTAAACCTGACTAATAAAGGATACCGCCAGATTGGTCGGTTGGTAATATTATCACAAGTTTATATATTATTTTATGGGAGATATCTAAAATAGTAAATAGTAAAAGTAATTCCTTTTACCTTAGCATTTTATTTTATTTTACTTTTTAGTTTTACTTTATGTCTTTTACTTTTCAGTATTTTTAGTTTATGTCTTTTACTTTTAAGTATTTACTAGCCTTAGTTATGTATTAGTTATATGGGGTTGTGATGAATTCTAATATCACCGGTTTATAAGGGGTTATTTTATAGTTTGGGTAATTTAAAGGTTTACTTATTAAGTCTTAAGCTTAATGCTTCTTGTTGTCTGATCACCAATAAGATTGATGTGGTAAATCTAAAATGAACTAGACATAGAGATTTTAGGTTTTAGCCTTAGACTTAATAGCTCACGATCTTCCTTGAAGATAGATAACCCTTTAATAGATTTCCTTACAGGATAGACATATACCTGTCGGGCGGGGGTAGCCATAATTGGAACTTAAACTTAATGAATCTAGATAATTTGGTTGACATAGACATATGGTTCAATTGGGTTAAACTGGGTATTTGCGTCTGACCATCGACATAGGCTTTTGCATAATTTAGTGTTCCAGGTTAGTAAACTGATTTATTACAAAAACATAAAATAATCACTTCATCTTTTAAAAGATATTAGAAGGATTCACAACCCTAGATCTTTGTGTCTTTTGTTATTTTCCTTAGTATTTTCTTTTGTCTTTTTATTTATTTATTTATTTTGTAAAACCACTTTCAACCAATCAAACAATCATTCTCTTCACCCTCAATTAGATATTTGTAAATAAATAGATTCAATAATTAATAACAACAGTAGGAATTAAGTCCTCGTGGGATCGATATTTTTATACTACTTGAACGATACGTGCATTTGCGTTATACGTGTGTGTTTACGCCGGTCACCTTGCATGTGACATCCGATGCTGGATCGCAATACGCAATACTACTTATACTACGCCTGATATAGATCACTTATTCCTATAAGTATATTTCTGGAGAATTGGGTAGGCATGGTGCTTTGTTAGAATCCAACCATGTCTTGTAAATCGGTAAAAATATAGTTCTAGGTACGTACGTGTTCGGATAGTCCGACGACCGGATTTACTGCCAACATAACCGGGGATCTCATGGGTTACTTCCCGAAGATTCACCGATGACGTATGACTCGCACGTTATTAATCTGGGATTAATTATAAGAGAGAGAAAATTAATTTGGGATTAATTACAGAGATATTTTATCTGGGATAAAATATTATTTAAAGAGAGAGAACGATTAATTCGGAATTAATCGATAAAATAATATATTCGATATATTATACGAAATTGGATTTCGACGCGGAATTAAAATTAGATTTTAATTCGGACAAACGAGTTAATTTAGAATTAATTCGTTAGCGACGTGAATAGTAATTTTTCTAGGAAAAATTATTTAATTAAATTTTATTTAATTACATCGCAACGGAAAATCCGTTAATTCAGAATTAGCAAACCCGAGCACGGGAGTGTTTGCGGGCGCACTCGCATTTCGAATTCAAGTGCGGCCCACAAGTCACATCAAGTGTCAAATCACTAGTCAATCAATTGATGTGATGTCTAGTCACTTTGAGTGATGTGACAACTAGTCACTTTGAGTGATTGATGGTGGTGGTTGGATGGCTTAATTGCCTTGTACCTTTTTGACTTTGGAAATTCAAAATTTGGTATATCTTTATTTTGTTTTTGGAAATCAAAACCAACCAACACACAAACTCTTCTCTCTTCTCCTCTCTTCACTCATTCGGCCAAGGGCCAAATTCTCTCCTTCTCCTTTCTTGACAAAACCAAGAGTTGGAAGAAGAACTAGTGAAGATTTGTTGGCAAATTTTCAGGGTACTAGCACACTATATGAGTCATATGATGGTGATAGAGAAACCCACCCATGGGCATGGAATCTCATTTGCAAAGCTTAGAGCTTGGAGCATCAATGGAGGGCATGACCGAAAATGGAGGAGCACAAAATCAAGCCCACTGCCGAGAGCTTCCTTAGAGGAGAAAAGTTTTTATGTTCGACACATCACAAAATCTGGTCAATGTAAGTATGATTCCGCCATGCTTCCTTTAAGTATGCACAAATGATTTCTTGCTTGAATGATCCTTGGGACTAACCTAGAAACCCAACAATGGTATCTTGAGCCATTTTGAGCATGAAATGAACTTAGGGTAAAATTTGGGGAAATTGGATTTGAGCATGTTTGAGTGAAATTACTGTTTGAGCATGCTTGTTAATGGATGGCTTGGAGTTGTTTATGATAAATTTTGTGAAAAAATGGATTGATCAATTTTTCCCCAATAAGTTGGCTTGGCCGAAACTAGTTGATGCCCTAATGTCATGGTATTTTTTGATTTTGATCATTGGATGAGTTGAAATCATTTCGGGAATGTTGATTTGAGATTTAATTGGATTGAATTTTGAATCGGACATGAAAATCCCTAATTGTCGTGAATGATGTAGCATGGAAAATGATTGATTTTTGATTCAAATGTGTTGGACATGTTTTGATGATAATTAGCATAATTAATTGAGTAAATTGGTATTTTGGAAATATTAATTTGGTTAATTAATTATGGAATACACTTTAGGTTAATTAAATTATGAAATTTGGAATTTTGGTAATTTAATTAATTGTGCCAAATTTGGAATTAGGCTTGTAAAGTTGTAATTGGGATTAATGGGCTTGGTTGGGCCAAGTTTGGTTTAAGATAATTGGTTGGATCCAATTGGGCCCAAAACCATATCCATAAAGATTATATTGACCAAAATTCCATGTCTTAAGAAATTAATTAAAAGCCCATTGGACTTTAATTAAATTGACATTGGATGTTAATCGGGCTTTGAGACCCGTAACGATTAGATTTGGAATCTAAGTCATAAAGGCACATTAAAAAGTGTAATATTTAATTTGGAATTAAATAAAGAGTTAGTATTAAATACAAATTAAATTGGATTTAATGTTGTAGTTTAATATAATTCGAGAATTCATACTTTGAGTACTTATTCGCAAAACGAGTCGGACTCGCGCAAAATCAAATCGTTGTTTGAACATTGGATGTTCATTAATTTTCAGATTAATTAATTAGATTAGATTGATTGATAACATGCTTGTGTGAATACATGGATGCGATGTATGAATAATGTATATCAGATGGATATTAGATGGGTGAGGGAAATTTTGGAAATTGTTGTAATAAATTTAGAATTTATTAATTGGACCTCCGTGTCCAGCCTATTACCTCTTGACTCTATGTATTTCTCTTCTCACCTATTCCCCTCAATGTAAATGAGGTTTCTTTAGAAGTGTTATGTAATTGGGTAGAAGTAGTACTTGTGCTAGAGGGAGAGAGGAAATTTAGAGATTTGTTCTAGGAACAATGTGTTTAAATATCCATCCGCATATCATTATTATATTTATTTACGCGCCTTATTATGTGTTTAGAATGCATGTTTAAGGGTGTATGATTGTAGGCATTGCATTTTTGCATGTGAAACCCGATGAGGAGTCTTATTTGGAGACAACTACCTTTTAAGTTACGGAAACCGCGGGAAACGGACATCGGAAGGGAAGAGTTAAGAATTGACTCATTGACGGATTAAGTTCACTAGTTTGGCTTCAAGTAACTCGTTTGTTTTCTGTTTTAAATTTATGCTCGCCCCGAGACACCTAAACCCGGCCCACATACACCTAGTCCACATGAACTTAGCCTACACACCCACCTAGCCAAGCCCACTCCCACCCACCAAGGCCCACACGCCCATCACCCTTAAAATACCCCCAAATTAAATAAATAAATATTAATTAAAACATTAACTAAATAAAATAATAATTAAATTAATTAAATAATTGAATTATTATATTTACCAAACATAAAATAACATATACCTAAATTAAACAAATTAAATATGTTATATACCTAAATTAAAAAGATGATATACCTAATTAAAATCAATCATAACAAATTAAAAATATTGACTTCCTAATCTAACAAATTAAATGCCTAATCCTAACCAATCAAATATATTGTATTCCTAATCTAGCCAAGACATGTCCCCCAATCAAATCCATTGCTTTCCTTACCTAGCACTAAATCATATCCTTATTGAATGCACCAAATCCCTTCCTTGTGAGACAAGGTGAAGCCCTAACCCTTCTCTATATAAACAACCCCTAACCAAAGCCATTCTCTCCCTTCACACAACCTAAGTCACGCCCAAGCCCTAGAAACACACCAAGACTCACGGCCAAAGCAAGAAATCAAGACAGAAAATTTTCTCTCCATCTCATCCTCCTTAGCCGTGAACACCATCTCCCTTGCACCCCTCCATAGCCGAATTTCTGTAGCCAATACAACCACCAATACAGCCCCTAACTGTTGGATAATATGACCCATAGCGTCACTATTTGCACAGATCATTGTGTTATTGTAGCAAATTAACTATGTAACAAGGAAATTGCACTCTCATCATTTGTGATTAGATCACCATAGATATATAAATGAAGAGAGGTCCCTATGATTAGTTCCTGGATTGAGATGATATGAGACAGTATCAGTCCACAAAGGATTAATAATTAAATATCCCTAGCCGTAGTATTATCAAGACTGGACATCGATAATGCGGAATAGGCTAGTATTGCACTTGTGTGCGTTGTGAGGGCACAACGGCATAGTTCTCATATAGATAAGTATTGGATGCTTATGCAAGTGCGATATGAGGTCGTGTTTCACCGATGGTACGGGAAACAGCTTCGCTCTGGATAGACCCCTCGGAATCCCATTGGTATTATGACTATGTGTCTATTGGAGGCCGAAATCAAGGTAGGTGTGTATAGTCTTAACCTGAGACTTACATCGCTAATGCTTACGACAATCGATATACTTTAGTTGAGGTCGTCTAGGACTCTAACCGGTTCTGTGTACGCCAATGCCGGGTATATTGAGAATCATAGTGTATTGGATGTGATGTCAAGACGGAAGTATCACTCCAGTCATAGTGGAGATGATGTCACGCAGGATACGGTATTAGTGCTCTTAAGAGATGCGCATCCAATCGTGATATTATGACCAGGTCATGAATATCCGATTATAGAGACTAGTTACCAGACATCCAATATGTGTTTCGGATGGGGCAGACACTTATCCAGCCCCAGCCCTAGCACGTGATTATCCGATACTGGGCCGATATGCATAATACATTAGTAATGATGTCACGAAGGATACGGTATTAGTGCTCTTAAGAGATGCGCATCCAATCGTGATATTATGACCAGGTCATGAATATCCGATTATAGAGACTAGTTACCAGACATCCGATATGTGTTTCGGACGGGGCAGACACTTATCCAGCCCCAGCCCTAGCACGTGATTATCCGATACTGGGCCGATATGCATAATACATTAGTATACTACGCTCTGATACCACAATTATTCGATTGAATTAACGTCGCGACGTAAGCTCGGTATTTCGGAAATATCGAACCCGAACGCGTGAGTGCACGTGGGCCCACTTTCATTTGGAAACGTGTGGGGCCCACATGACACATGTCATTTTATGCATTATTTTCTAATGCATTGCATGAAGATTGTGTACAATACACTCAATGGTCTTGCATGGAGTTTGAGTGTTTGACACTCTAAACCATTGCATGATTTGTGTCATAAATTTATTATCAATTTAATAAATTTTTATGGCATAATATAAATTGATTTTTGGAAAATCATTTTTAACTTAACACAACTTCAATCTCTCTCAAACTCTCTCCTCTCCTCACGCCTAAAGCATGAAATGCTTACTGGTTTTGAACCAGAAAAACGTGAAAAGGGAAGCCAAGAGTGATTTTTCATGGTGAGAAATCAAGTGCTAGCACACTTACAAGTCTTGCGAAGGTGGTAGGGAAGGTCGAACATGAGCCGGATCCATCCGACGAATCTAGGAACTCATTTTCGCAGCTCAAACACTGAAGACAGAAGCAGTGGACTGCTGCAGTTCATGCTCTATGGCAGTGCGTTTTTGGCTTCAATGGTCTTCAAATTGACTCAACCAACCAATGTAAGTATTCCGCTATCTTCTTTGGTGTATTCATGCACGATTTTCATGTCTTTTTTGATCTTGGGACCTTAGAAAAAACTCAACAATGGCATCAAGAGCTAATGTTGCAAGCATGAAATTTTAGGGATTTAAAATTTGGGTAAATGTGATTTGAGCATGATTTGAATAAATGTTTGTTTGAGTATGTTTATAACATGTTTAATTTCATTTTGGTTGGACTGATTGATGAAAAATGATTTGGAATTATTTTCCCCAAATATTTGTCCTTGGCCGAATGGTTTGATGATTTTGGGATCTTGGATTTTTTGAATTTTAATTCATTGATGAGTTAGAA
>SKCR01023036.1:0-63937 GCA_019454045.1 Zanthoxylum bungeanum | reverse complement strand
TTTGTCAAAAATTATATATTAATATAACAGTTTGTACCAAAGGTTATTTAAGGTATATAAATACCTGTAGAACTCCATTATTCATATTATCAAAAAATCGTTCTTCCCGTTCTTTGAAAACTACTTACATGTTCTTGAGAGAAATTTTAGATTTGCTGCTTGAATTTATGGTTAGGCTTTTTAGAATTCCTGAAAGGAAACTGCTATAAAACCTAGCAATAGTTATATTGGAGATATTAATTTTTTAAGGATAGTGATTACACTATCAAAGCCATATTTCATTTTCTGGAATTTGTTTCTATCATTTTTCTAACAACTTGATATAAGGGCCATGTAATAAAGCTGAGCAAATATGATGTTTCATTTTCACCAATTCCCATCACTGATAGTTTGTGTTAGTTCCATTTTTATCGACAATGTCAGTAACAAAATAAGTTCAATTGAGTTGTAATAAGTCTTGAAGAACTTGGAGCAATTGGACCAATATTTGGCAAAGCTGGAACAATTTCGTTAGTATTGCGTTCGTTGAAGCGTTCGAACATGTGGCGTTGGCGGCACGTTCGCAGTTGGGTTCGAACGAAATATTCTATAGAGCAAATATTCGAGGTACGTTCGAACAAAACATTCCAGAGAGCAAACGTTCGAGGTGCGTTCGAGCAAGCGTTCGAACGAACCTTTCCAGTGGGCACGCGTTCCTGGTGCAATCTAGTAAACGTTCAAACGCCCATGCGTCTGAGTTATTTTGGACGCGTTTTCAAGCCCATTTTCTCATGGAAACCCTAGATCTTGCCATACCTATAAATATAACCATATAGCCATTTTCCCAATGGTTGAAACACAATATCCTGAGACAATAATTCTCATAGTTTTTCAATCTTCTTTGTTTCTCACCTTGAAGACTCTTTTATTTCATGTCTTCTTTGTTATTGGAGAGATCAGTCTTTGTTAAACCATCAACACAACCAAACCCAACTTCCTAACCATTCAGAATTCTCTAGGAGGAAGATTGGCATTCAGAGTTCCGGCATTCAAAGCTGCAGATTTGATTCACTCAGAGACTTTAGTGGTCTTGAAGAAAAATGTGGTGTGCGGGCTTGATGAGTTCCTTAAGTTCTTGCAGTCTAGATGTATTATAGTCGGTGGAGTTGCCACCATAGGTCTTTTACCATCACTGTAAGTTTTTCTCTTTACAGTGGATTTTGACTGGTAGTCGAGATACCCGGAGTGGTTTTTTACTCGTACGAGTTTTCCACTTCGTCACCAAAATATTTGTGTTGATTTTGTGTGATTGCTTTTAATATTCTGCATTAAATTGTTTGATATTGAGGTTGCTTGTTAGAAATCCATAGAATCAATAGTCAGGACTTGTCTTGATTTATTGTGTTAATTCCGTATAGGGTCAGAATCTTGGATAATTACGAACTTTCAATTGGTATCAGAGCCTGAACCCGATCCTTGACCCGTTAGGTATGTAACATAGTCAACCCTTAAATTATCCCTCATGCTTTGATGAGACTGAATATTTACATTGGAAGGTTCGCATAAGAGCGTTCCTTAAGTCCTTAGTGTTGGGGTTGGTGCTCAGAGCGCCAATTCCCGGTTGTATTTCTGTTAAATACTTCTGTAAAACATTATTATTATGAATAATATATGCAGTTTCTATAATATAATCTATCTTTCTATATGGTAAAGACGTAATGACCCGAGAATGATTAGTCATGATATAGTTGCAAAAACGTCGCAACGGACATTGAGAAGTATCATGATGTTGTCATTCTCAGACAGTTCCTGGTCAAGGTTTACACTACTTGGTCAGTATAGTAAACCCGTTGAGACTGGTACATGTCGTATACTGGAATATATGATTCCAATGGTTTCTCAATGAACCATTAGTCTTGGAGACTAGTATAGACGTGTAGGTGTTTATAGCGGATAAACACTGAACGACTCACCGAAGATTCTTAATGGATGGTACACCAGCGTCAATAAGAATCTTCTTGGGTTGAGTAGCACTTGTGATTCTTAGACTTGAGATGCCATTGTGGGCACATGAGACATCTTCTACACTTAGACGGCAGTCACGTCACCGATCTATTTAGATCAGACCTCCGCCTGTTCGTTGGGTGTAGACAGATCCTCAGGGTGTCCTATGTGTATCAAGATAGGATCCGTCAATTCTGTGTATCAGAGCATAGGTAGTCCATATGATTAGCAATCAGATAAAACCATGGGCCCATGGTAAAGTTTATAAGCTAGTTCTAAACATTCTTTTGAGATTGCTAATAGAATAGTCGACTGGATAATCCCGATAGAGATTTGACGTTTACATCTATATCTCTGGGATTTATCTGGATACCTGTGACGGAGGAATTATACATTTGCCATGACCTCGACCTGTATGGTTCAGCGAGATTATCCGTGATCGTCATAATCTACGGGTGGATAGATTATGGACACGAAATTTGATTTCGTGACGGATATACCTGAATCTAGAGAGTCTCAATATTAAACATACTCGTAGAGCACTAGAGCAACATTAATAAATAATATTGATTATTTATAAAGTCGTTTAAAGGTTAAATGCAAGATACATGCTAAAGGGACTAGATAGTCATTTGCCTAATTATTGTGTATTTACATTTAATACTTGATTAATTTAAATACACATTAATTAATAGTCAAAATGAGTTACTTGACTTTTATCCTAAATGAATATATGTTTTTAATATTTAATGTAAATATTATACATATATTTAATATATTTGTATTTGATTAATTAATTAATTATTTAATTGTTAAATGATTAAATTAATTAAAATATAAATATCTTACATTAGGATATTTAAATTAAATGATTATGTTGCCTTTGTTGACTTTATATAAATATCATTAAAGTGTTTTTAGATATTTATGCAAGTTGATTTAATGAATTTGCAAATGAAATTGAAATTTATATTCTTGCATTTGGTATATGCAAATTCGACCAAGGCAATTTTTTGCCCTAATATAAACTGTTTTCATTTCATTTTCATTTAGCTAACCTAATACACTTTACAAGAAACACCATTAAAGAAAACAAAGAAAGCAAGTGAAGGAGAAAAGGAAAAACTTAAAGAAAAGCTTGGATTTTGTAAGTTTTTCAAACTTACTATTAGAAAGGAATTTGTTCCTTAGGATCTAGGCAACATCTTGTGATGTTCTTAAGTTATTCTTTTCATTATTTCTTGTGTTTTTGATGATGGAAATTTGGTTGAAAGTGTTGAGCATGTGTGATGAAGAAAGCTTGTAACTATTGTAGTTATAATCATTCTTTTAAGGTTTTTGAAACCATGTTGCTAATCTAGAGTTATTGACCCACTCTTAAATGACCTAGATTTGATCTTGAGTTGTTTCATTGTGTTGAGACTAGGATTGGATGGAAGAATGATGATTGAAGTAATTGATTTAATGTATTTGGTTTAATTTGTCCAATTTGTGGAAATTAAAAAATTAGGGTTCATGACCAATTCCAAATTTGGGGGTTTTCATATATGTTGTGTATTTGTGTGTGTATATGATGCATATAACGTTTCATGTTCATTGGATTACATTTAGATGTGTTTTGAGACATGAAATGACAAAGTGCACAAATGTGCTCCCTTATGGTGCTCTCGGCCTTGTGAGAGAAATTTGAGGATTTTGGTGCTTTTGGTGTTTTGAGCATCATAAGTTCATCTTAGAAATGATTTAGAATCATTCAAAATTGATTAGATCAATTTCAGACTAAAATGGACAAAAATACAAAGCAAGGGTAATTTGGTAAATTCACTTGAATATGATTCATTTGAATTTTATTTCATAATTTGATTATTGGAATATTAAATAAATATGTTTATTTAATTAATCCGAGAAAAAGTTTTGAAATCTGAAAATCGGATTTTCACCGCTTCCGCTGCGCTACCGGATTCACCCCCTAAAAAAACCCTACACTTAGATGAGAGGGTTTGGATGACAGTAGAGTACGGGTGGAAACCTCATGTGGTTATAGTTGATGGGGTCTCTTCCCTTAAAGATAAACTGACCTGAACCAATGATGATTTTAACGCTAGCAATAGGAACAACAATGTAATTAATACCATTCATAGTGTTGTTTGCTCGACAGAATTTAGGATAATTTCCATGTATGAAATAACTAAGAAAGCTTGGGACATCTTGTAGACTGTGCATAATGGCACACTGTCTGTTAAAAATAATAGATTCCAGGATCTTGCTACTAGGTTTGAGGTCACCTAGATGAAAGATGATGAGACATTTGATGAGTTCTACGCTGAGATTAATGATATCGTTAACTCAAGCTTTAACCTAAGCGAGACTATTCCTACTAATAAGATAGTTAGGAAAATCCTTAGATCCCTGCCTGATAAGTTCATACCTAAGATCACCGCTATCGAGGAAAGCAATGACCTTAATCACCTAAAATTAGAGGACCTCGTAGGAAAACTGCAAGTTTATGAAAATAAACTTTCTGGTTATAAAAAGACAAAAACTTCTGATAAGTCTAAGTAATAGAGGTTGAATGAAGTAGAGCTAGAAAAAAATGAAACTCAAGCTAAGTTTGAACACAACCTTGTGATGATTGATGACCTCGATGAGAGGAATACGGGTCTAGTTGATAGAATCGAAATCTTAGAAACTGAACTTGAAAATGCTAAAACCCAGTTGTTTGCATTTTCTAGTGGGAATTAAAAATTAGATCGCATGTTAAGGATTAGCTTTGAGCCTAATGGTGATAAGGCGTCATCGTCTAGAACAGTGTATGTCCCTCCTAAACATGACTTAGGCAAGAAGCCTGATGAGTGCAATCATGTGATTCCTCATGATGTTCCTCGTCCTGTGACCCAACCTCGATCTAGAGGTGTTGTGGGTAAACCTCGCTCTCATCCGAGATTTGTGTCTCTTTGCCATCACTGTGGCAAGACAGTACATATTAGGCCTAAGTGCTTTAAGATGCACAAATATAAGAAAAGGCATAAGAGTGTGTCACATAGATTTGATTCCTCAAATATAGTGTCTCAAGTTTCTGCACTAGCTAAACAGATGCAAATTATTAGTGAGAAACTTGTTGTGTTGACTGGGAATACTCAAGTGAAAGAGATTCCTAGAAAGGTTTGGATGAGGAAGCAAGATGACTTCTCATTTACTTTTGAATGTTTTGATAGGCATGATGTGAGTGCACTTCGGTGTAACTCTGCTTAGAAGTTGCATTTTATTTCCCCATTGCATGTGTGAGCGCGTGTGATTTTATATTTTTTGCACGTCTATTTTGTTTCTGCATATGGGTGGGTGTGTTATTTTGTTATTGTTATATATTTCTTGGTATATATGATGGAAACCTAGACATACATTTCATAACCGATTCCGAATGGATGGTAGTATGATCTGTACTCGGGATACAACTCCACGTACCATTGGATATTGACAAGCTGTTTTTGTGTCTTTTTATATATTTTTGGATTAAAAACTGAAAAAAAAATTATAAAATAAAAAGACCATAAATATTTTTTTCTGGCTTGTTAGAGCATGAAAAGCTTGTTGCATGTCATCTTGGTATGTAGGATATATGTTTATGCATGTGTAATATACTTTTATTTTTTTTTATGCTCTATATATATGAGTGTGTGTTTGTGTGTGATAAAAACCTTTGATATATCTTGTGATTGCACTTCACATAGCGTTTTTATAATTGTCAAGGCTTGGTCGCATGTATGAGTTTTTGGACGGCAATCTAATCTCTACCATACTTTGCTCACTAAATAGTGTGACCTTTGACTAGATGACCTTGTGCTATCCCCTTATAAAAATAACAATTAAAAAAAATTTACATGAGTCTCATAAGGGCAAAAACCCTTCACTCAAAAGAGTTTTCATTATGAGCTCATCTTCTTATAGGGAGAATAATATAGCATGCAACCAATGTTGCTTCTTTTCAGGTCCTAGTGGTGCTGGGTTTGAACACATATTTTGTGGACTTGGTTTGATAAGAGATGAGATTTATTTGGCTGTGTCCCGCTCATAAATTAAGGTTTTAAGTCTTGATTTGTTGTGCACTTATTTTTCACGCAAGTGCTATTAGGGCAATTGTGGTACCCCTAGGATCGGATCGATGCCCCGCGCAGTGAAAGTGGGGTCTAACCCGTAGATATCTAGCATGAGTGTATTTTTAAAATTAATAAAATACTATATTTTATTTTTCAAGTGTTTTAGGGAAAACTGGAAATAAATCTGGATCCGGAAAAATCTATTCGAGATAAAAAAATCAGATAAAATATAACTCTCCGGGCCTAGGCATGCTGCGCAAGCAGCATGCTTCTTGCGCAGCATGCTGTTGTGTAGTATGCTTGGCGCTGCAGCACCTTGCTCTCAGTAATTTGGCCGAGAGCAAAGTTGCTTATATATATATATTTATTTTTATTTTCTAAAAATAAAACACTTTAAAAATCACCCAAAACAATTTTAATTTCAAAACCAACCACAACACATATAACGAAATAAACATATATAAATTCTAAATATACATATGTATTTATTTGAATCAAATTACAACCTAAAAATAGAATCCCAATAAAAAATGTCTCATGAACAATTATAGGTCACTCAAAGGTGGTCAAGTGATTCTAAAATGGTAGTCATAGCTCTAAGTTTTAATCTAGAGTTCCAAACTCTTATTAATTGTTCTATGTCCAACTTGAACATCTTTGACCTAATTCATAAGCATGTTGTGTTTATACTTCTAAAGTATTCTAACACAATTGATTAATCTTATTTCAACATTAAGCTATGTGATCATGCATCTAATACACAAATGAACATAGCTTATGAGAAGATCAAACATTACCTAGTAAGCTTGATGCAATATCCAATCTACTTTGTTGAAATTGTTGGAGACCCTCCAAGGTATGCAAGCTTGACTTCAAGATCCAACCTTGATTTTCAATACTAGCAAGCTTCACTTCAAGATTCAATCTTGATTTCTCCTAGATGAAATGTTAGAGACCTCACAAGCTTCTCTAAACACTTCTCTAACTTAGGCTAATCTCTCAAGAACTACTTATGTATAACTTACTCAAGCTTTTACTTATGCTTATACTTGTTATTTTACTTATAATTAAAATCTTCCTCAAGCTTGCTATTTATAGCAAAACTTAGGCTATTTTTAATTAATAAAAATTATAATCAACTTTTAAGTGAGCTTAATCCAATTTGTCCAAATATGTATAATTAGGTGTGACTAATCTCTATTGTCTCCCACTTTGATTTAATCCAATTAAATCAAGCCAATGATTAGGAAATGTATTAGTTAAATGTTTGCCACTTTGATTTAATCCAATTAAATCAAGCCAAAACCACCTATTATTACATACTTACAATTACCATAATATCCTCAAATGGTAGAGATAATTATGATTTTACAATTAAGCCCTTGTGTAATTATTGAATTAATCCAATAATACTTGATTATCTTAGTTGATAATTATGATATCAAATATTATCTTTTATCAAAATTAATCGGCTACCCAAGTGCTCAACGAGTACACTTCATATTGAGACTCTCTAAGTTCAGACACGTTTTTCACATAAACCTAGCTAATATGTACGCAATTCGGCCACCTCCGAATTCGCGAAGAACACGAACGACCTTTCTGAATTATACAAGTCGAGGTCATCACATATATTTAAAAATCCCTTCATCGTAGGCTATCCGAGTTGTGCTTAGGAAACATAGAATACACGGTCCAGTTTCCGAGGCGCACATCTCATATCGACATGTCCACGATTCTTCATAACTGATGCGATCCACCCTAGGTGATCGACTTTGGCCAAAGATTTAAGAATCGTGACTTTACTAACATGGATACATAAACCCCTTATGGTACACATACGGGCCGAAGAATCTTATCTTGCTTCGCACTTGATTACTGAGTGCATCGGTCCACACCCAACGAACATCTAGAGTCCAGACCATGAAAGATTTCTGACATACATGGCATCAAAGTGTGGAGGATCTCACACAAAATCAATGTTATCCTATAGTCATAGGATTATATAAGCTACTCGACTCGAAGATATTCCTATTGACGGTGGTGTGTACTTCCAACTATTAGGAATCACCTATGAGTCATTCAGTATTCGCTTCAACTAATACCCACATGTCTATACGAGTTTCCAAAACTCATGGTACATCGGGTTAAACCATTGGAACTCCAATTCCAATATACAACATGTGCTAGTCTTTTAGGTTATAAGAATTCGACCGTATTCCAAAACCAACAACTATGAATATTTATTTTTAAAAATAGTTTACACCTAGTGTTAAGACCATTCTAAGGTCGATGTCATTCTTAGCATATCTATACATCAATCTAATACACATAATAACAGTACCATTAATAATATATGAAATGAAAAAATATAGTTATTTTATTTATAAATAATAAATTATACAATTCGGATTGACACTCCAAGCACCAACTCCATCAAGTGCTTATTATGCTTTGGTGTTTATGTCATATGCATGAGTGTAGTATTTAGCAAAATCTAAAGTGATGCATATTATTTCATGTCATAAATAGCTAAATATTGATTGGGTATCATTGTACTTGCTTGAAGTGATGTTTCGGTCAATTTTGTTATTTTTTTGTTATTTTTTTTGTTCTTACCTCATTGGGTGCCTGTGTATGCTTCAAGTTTCTGCATACATATTTTCTTTGCATATTTATGAGTGTTTATTTCCCATATGACTTTGTGCTAACTTAGTAGAGCTGTTAATGAGGGGGAGTAAGTCATGTTTGCATATACTATTGCATGTGTTGTTTATCCCGATACCTTCACCCTTTGGCATTTCGTGAAAAAAATGGGGATAGTAATATATGGGAGTCGTAGTATATTCATTTGATATCTCCATTTTACGGGGAGTAAGATTAATGGGGAGTAGGATATCTACTATCTATTTATACATGCATGAGTTTTATCGCTACTTTATCTGGTCTTTATAATCCATATGCTTTTCACGGTATGTTGCTATTTGTGGTTGTTTCAGGTAAGCAAATTTGGTAGTTGCAGTGGCATTGATTTCAAGACTATTTGGTTACGTATTAGATCGAGTGTTATTGTAATAAGTCTTATCTTGATGGTTGACAGTTGGCTATTTTTCTTTTTGGGCATTTTACTGTAGTCTTTGTATTATGTAGTGTTTTGTTACGGAATGCCAAAAAGGGAGATTGTTAGTTTCATTTTTATTGGCAATGTCAGTAACAAAATAAGTTCAAATGAGTTATAATAAGTCTTGAAGAACTTGGAGTAATTGAACTGGTATTTGGCAAAGCCGGAACACATTCGTTAGTGCTGCGTTCGTTGAAGCGTTCAAACATGTGGCGTTAGTGGCACGTTCACTGTTGGGTTCGATCGACATATTCCAGAGAGCAAACGTTCGAGGTACGTTAGAAGAAGAAGAAGCGTTCGAACGAAACATTCCAGAGAGCAAACGTTCGAAGTGCGTTCGAGTAAGCGTTTGAACAAACCTTTCCAGTGGGCACGCATTCGTGGTGCGTTCTAGTAAACGTTAGGGATGGCAAAATCCGGATCAGGACCCGGGTCCGGATCAGGAAGAGGTTTCACAACCCCGGGTCCGGACCCGATTACCCGGATTCTTTTTTTTAAAAAAAAAAAAATTTAATTGTATTTTTTTATATTTATATTTGTATTTTGTCAATTTTATTAGTTTTATTTCAATTCTTTTAATTTTTTTTATTAAATTCTATTATATATATATATATGCATAATATTTTATATTTTTTTTATTAAAATCTATTTTATTTTTTATTTTTTTTATTTTTTTTTAATTTTTTCCGGACCCGGGCCAAGTGATCCCGGGTTCGGACCCGGAATCACCCGGATCTTCATTTTAAAGACTCGGGTCCATATTTTTAAATTCCGGACCCAGGTCTTCTCGGATCGGGTCTTCTCGGACCCGGGTCGTCCGGGTCCATGCGGACCCGGGCCGGGTCCAGATCTTGTTGCCATCCCTAGTAAACGTTCGAACGCCCGTGCGTATCTGGGTTATTATGGATTCATTTTCAAGCCCATTTGCTCATGGAAACCCTAGATCTTGCCCTACCTATAAATATAATCTTATAGCCATTTTCCCCAATGGTTGAAACACAATATCTTGAGCCAACAATTCTCATAGTTTTTCAACCTTCTTTGTTTCTCACATTGAAGACTCTTTTGTTTCCTGTTTTCTTTGTTATTGGTGAGATCAGTCTTTGTTAAACCATCAACACAACCAAACCCAATTTCCTAACCCTTCAGAGTTCTCTAGGAGGAAGATTGGCAGTCAGAGTTCCGACATTCAGAGCTGCAGAGTTGATTCACTCAGAGATTTCAGAGGTCTTGAAAAAAATTGTGGTATGCGGGCTTGAGGAGTTCCTTGAGTTCTTGCAGTCTAGATGTATTAGAGTCTGTGGAGATGCCATCATAGGTCTTTTACCATCACTGTAAGTTTTTCTTTTTATAGTGGATTTGGGCTGGTAGCCGAGATATCCGGAGTGGTTTTTTACTCGCACGAGTTTTCCACTTCTTCACCAAAATATTTGTGTTGATTTTGTGTGATTGTTTTTAATATTCTACATTATATTTTAATTGTTTGATATTGAGGTTGCTTTTTAGAAATCCATAGAATTATTAGTCATGACTTATCTTGATTTATTGTGTTAATTCCGCATAGAGTCAGAACCTTGGATAATTACGAACTTTCAGCTTGTTCAAATTTTTTTAGAAACGTTGAAATTTTTCATTGTCAAATCATTTGATCCAGGCTTAAACGAGATAAGTAAAACATTTGATTGTTCCAAATTCTTACGAAAAATATCTCTCATATACTCGAATTCAGGATCCAATAATCAAATTTTAAATTTTTTAACACGGACTTTATTCAGCTTATTGGCTATTAAAAAAGCAATATATGAGCAGTGATCCCTTGAGTTTAGAACTCCAATGTTCGAGTTTACTGAGAGAAAAACTTATAGAGAATGGGACTGTTCTAATAAACCCATCTAATAAATATATCATGTTACGTATTAATTATTAATTTTCTCGACCCATTATCATTAATTAATTTTAAATATTATTAAATAAACGTATCACGTCCCGCACGATTCTTTCTCAGGTTTGAGCGTGTAAACAATTTTGAAGCGGCTACAGTAAAAATCGACAGCCCGGTGTTTTATTGGACCGGACCAATTCCACGTAAGCTTTCTTTCAGCGACAATTACAATTTCTAGTAGGGTTTTTTCTTCTTCTTCTTATAAAAACCCTAGAAATTGAAATCCCAAAAATGATTTCCTCTAAAATTAGCTTCAATTCATCATTTATTTAACCAAAAATTCAATCTTTTTCTTTGACTTGGCATCAGACGCATCCTGATTCATAATGCCTCCTAAAAACGACGACGTTCGCTTCAAATCAACTCCTCTCAAAATCCCTCGCTTTCAACCTCAGCCTCCTCACCATTTCCTTACCCAAACCCTAACCAAATCCGAAAACTCGCTCTCTCATCTAATTCACTCACCCAATACTTGTTCCAATGAGTCAACTCCGTCCACTGACTCATTCACTCGGAAGCTCCGGTCATTGGCTGAACATTTTTTCGGACACTCGGCTGGCATCCGCTCAGCGTACTCGTCTATGACTGCCGCCGCCGCCGATAAATTTGTGAATTTCCCGCTTCTGTGCTCGGCTTCGGTGGCGTTTACTCAGGCAACGACGGAGTTGGCGAATCAGTCGGAGTTATCTACTCAGCTGCAACAGAAGGCGCAGCAGCAGCCGCACTCGGTGGGTCGAAATGACGAAGAGCGAGTGTTGATTAGTGAAGTTTTAGTGAGAAACAAAGACGGTGAAGAACTTGAGAGAAAAGACCTCGAAGCCGAGGCTTTAACGGCGTTAAAAGCCTGCCGTGCCAACTCAGCATTGACAGTTCATGAGGTCCAAGAGGATGTTCACAGAATCATCGAAAGTGGTTACTTCTGCTCGTGTATGCCAGTAGCTGTTGATACGCGTGATGGCATCAGATTGGTCTTTCAGGTATATTAAAAATGATTTTTTTAAAGTGAGAATTATGCTGGAATTTAATATTTTTTAAGAAAAAATTAATTGCATTCCTTTAGACATCAAATTCTTCCATGCAAACTCATATTACAGAATATTACTGTAAAATTATTTCCTAAGCTTTTAAAGAATTATTTATGTTAGTTTTTTTGGTTGTTGATTGATATGTTGGTTTCTTGTGGCACAAGGTAGAGCCAAATCAGGAGTTACATGGGTTGGTAATTGAAGGAGCTAATGTTCTTCCGTCAAAGTTTCTGGAGGATGCTTTTCGTGATGATTATGGTAGACTTCTTACCTATTTTATGTATCCAATATATATTTTAAAGACATTTCTTCAATATGCTATAATTACAATGGCTCACAGAGAGCATTTGTTGATTTGAATTTTGATGTCAAGCTGTGCAGGAAAAGTTGTTAACATAAGGCGTTTGGATGAAGTAATAACTTCAATCAATGGCTGGTATATGGAGCGTGGTCTATTTGGCTTGGTCAGTGTTCAGTCTGCATTAATGTTCCATGTTTGTGCTTCATTTTGTAGAGATTTGGACTTGATTTTTGTATAGTTCACCTTGTTTTGTCATCACAGTTGGTCTTGATAATTGGGTAACATGTTCTGATTTCTTCTATAGGTGTCCGATGTTAAATTATTTTCTGGAGGTATAATTAGATTACAAGTTGCAGAAGCTGAGGTCAATAATATTTCCATCAGTTTCCTTGACAGGAAGACGTAAGCAGCTGTCTTCATTCAACTTATATGTCTTAAAAAAAACAGTAATCATAGGATTTCTGTATGATATATATTGTATTTTGGTATCTTTAGTGGTGAGCCAACTAAAGGGAAGACACGGCCTGAAACTATTCTTAGACAACTTACAACCAAGAAGGGACAGGTATATCCTTTGAATTTATTTTTTCTTCAATTTAGTTGTAATCCTGAGGAAGAGTGCTCACCTTACAAATTATCCACAGGGTATTTGATGTTGCCTTTTTGAGGATAGAGCTAATGTGAAAAGAAGTCACCATTTTTAGGCATATGCTTGTCCACCTTATTTTTTTTTATGAGTTAATACTACTGAGGAGAAGATATTTTTATTCTTTTTTAAAGTGTCAATATGTTATCTATTTGCGTGGTTCCTTAAATTCTTCTGTGGCCCACATTGCAATTAGTTCCTCTGTGGGATGAGCCAGTTTGTTGTTAGATGTCCTATGACTAATAAGAGTTTCTATGTTTGAAATAATTGGTGTAGGTCTGCAGCATGCTTCAAGGGAAAAGGGATGTGGAAACTTTACTGACCATGGGAATCATGGAAGATGTTAGCATTATTCCTCAACCTTCAGGAGGTGAGACAACATGCTACATTTGAATCATCTCATGACATGAATTGCGTTTTGAAATATTATAAGATGAGACATCTTAAGTTAGTTTCCAAATAAGATCAATGTTCGAAAATACGGATGACGCCTCTAGGCGGTCGGCTTTTGAGGCGTGAGGCGGACCGCTTTGAGGCGGCAAGGCAGGCGCCTCAATCCTAATGGCAAAAAAAATTCAAATCATAAATCAGCACATTTAGTTTATTCACAAGTTCAAAATACATTCATTTATCTATCCATCTAAGTAAGTATTTGTTTTTCAAAATATTTAAGTATTTGTTTTTCAAAATATTTATTCTTTAACTATTTCAAATATCATCACTTGTCATAAATTTTAAATGTGGTTTTTCAATATTTGTTTTTCAAGAATACAAATTCCCCTTCTCTTTTTTTTTTATTCTCTCTCATTTTCCCATTTCCCTCTCACACAAACGACAAAGTCAAACTATTTAGTTTAAACTACAACAAAAGTTAGTTATGGGTCCCGTTTATTGAAAAAAATCCTTTCCTCATTTAATTATATTAAAAGCTCTTGAGGTTTTCGGAAAAAAAGATCTTGATGGTCTTGGAAATAGTAATAAAACCTTATCTCTTCCCTCAACTTGTTTAGAATACAGCAAAAGCTGTGATGCGTCCCACCTCAAAAATTAATAAAAAAAATAATTTTAATAAAAAATTATTAAAGAGTTTGTAATAATGCCTTTTCTTCATTTTTTTCTTTTTCTTCGTTTATTCATTTTTATTTGTTCTTCTTCATTCCTTCATCACAAAATCATTTTTTTCTTCATCACATAAAACCTCACGGAATCATTTTTCTTCTTCTTCTTCTTCATTTCCGGTGATGACGATGGCGTGATTTCTTCTTCTTCTTCTTCATTTCTTAATCTTCTTCATTTCTGGAATTCTGGTGATGAAGACCTGATTTTTTTTTTGTCACCTCTTCGTTGACATGAGGTGACCGCCTCTCACCGCCTCACCTCATGTCAGTGCGTCGCCTCACGCCGACGAAGCGGGTTAAAACACAAAACCGCCAGAGGCGGACGCCGTGATGCGCCGACGTCGTGAGGGGACGACGCGGCGCCTCAAGCCACTTTTTTAAACACTGAATAAAATTACTATTTTCTAAAAGATGTTGCTCATGTATAAACACCATTACTTTCTTTAGGGAGTTTCTTCAAACTGGAAACATTTCTTAAAAGTATTGTGCATAATCAATTAGGGGAGTTTTAACCATGTTCATGTGCTTCTCTGTGGCGTTTGAATTGAATTGCTGTTTGTGTTGGCAACATTGAAGATACTGGCAAGGTTGATTTGATAATGAATGTTGTTGAGCGGCCTAGTGGAGGTTTTTCTGCTGGTGGCGGTATATCAAGCGGGTAGGTGACATTAATTTAAACGGCACTTCTTCTGTTTGTTGCCAAATTTATTTATAGTTGTATTCTAAAGCTATTTGTGGCTTATCCGAAATTATATTAACTTAATGTTCTTTCATTTGTAGGATCACAAATGGCCCTTTATCTGGACTAATTGGAAGGTAAGGTTACAGTGTAAATTATCTTAGGACTGGGCATCGGATCGGATCGGATCGGATCTGGCTCTCGAATCCGATCAAATCGTGTTTGGTTGGTTTGTCGAATTTCGGATCGGATCGGATAAATTTGATAACTATCGGATCGAATCAGATTTTATCTGATTTGATAACAAATCTGAATCCGATAGAGAATCCGATTTGATAACGGATTCGAATCCGATAGAGAATCTGATTTGATAATAAATCCGATTCGATAACGGATCCAATTCGCAAAATTGATTTGAAAATTTGTAAATTCAAACAGTTTTATCGAATCGGATCGGATAACTTAAAATTCAAATCAATTTTATCAAATCGGATCTGTTATCGAATCGGATCCATTATCAAATCGAATCCACTATCGGATTCATTATCAAATCGGATGCTCTATCGGATTCAGATATGTTATCAAATCGAATTTATCCGATTCGTTAAGATATCAAATCGGATCGAATAAATCCGATTCGATTTGATAGTTATCGGATCAAATCCGATCCGATCCGATAATGACTCAAAATCCGATCGAACCAAACAAATCAACTCTTATCTTATCGAATCGAATTTGGATTCGGTCCGATCCGAATCCGAATCCGATAATGCCCACCCCTAAATTATCTTGTTGATCATTCGGCTATCATTTGGACATTTTTGTTGTTAGTTCTTTCTATTGCTTGATAGGTTATATTACTGTATTTTGACATAAAATTCTCCATTGATTCACTGTGTTCTTAGTTTGAACTGTGTGGTTGCTGTATTTTTTTCAATACATACACTTTTTCTAGTATTGCTTGTAATTAACAAATTCTGTGTTCCTAAATGCTAATGAATATTATTTGTTTGAGATGGATTATGTAAGTTCCTTATAATTCTGCAAGTTATGAAAATAAACGGATCTTGAAATACACACGTTTAAAGATTCTCTTGCAATTAAATGAATGTGCATTTCTAGATATTAATAATATTTGTTTGGGAAGGATGCTGTACACATCTTTCTTGCAAGGTATGTGCTTACTCTTCTTATAATCTACTGTTGCACCAGATTCATGTGATGTGGGGGGGAAATCATTGTATGCAGTTTGCCTAATATTTACTCATATTCCCATTGCAGCTTTGCATATTCTCATAGGAATGTTTTTGGAAGAAACCAAAAACTCAATATTTCCTTGGAGAGGGGCCAAATTGACTCTATATTTCGCATAAACTACACTGACCCATGGATTGAAGGAGACGACAAACGAACATCAAGAACTATAACAGTTCAGGTGAGCTAAGTTTTGTCTCTGTCTTAAGAAAAATTACTTTGAGGTGCCAACTGATTATTGCTTGAACTGATGCTATTTTTTAGAATTCAAGAACCCCTGGAACGCTTGTTCATGGGAACCAACCTGATAACAGTAGTATGACCATTGGCCGTGTAACAGCTGGTATAGAATTTAGTCGACCAATCAGGCCAAAATGGAGTGGGACAGCAGGACTTATTTTTCAGGTACTTCATTAGACCAAGGTTTTCTTTTCCAATAGGATGACTTTTGGCACTGAGCAGAATTGGTCGGGCAGTGTGAGCTTGAGATATATTTTCCTGAATGAAATGTTAATTTTATAAATAAGAACTGCACAAGTGAAATGCAGATTGTTTTCCTGTATTCTCTCTCCTTTTTTTAACTGCTGTTTTGTTATTTAAAATGGGAGCTTGTCATGTTGTGAATGTTTTTGGTCAGTCACAATGCATTAAACAATATAGCAATTCTCAAAGTTATTAGTTTGTCATATATGTAAACTGTGACTTCCTGTGATTATATTATATTTTTACCAGCATGCTGGTGCTCGTGATGAAAAAGGAAATCCTATTATCAAGGATTTCTACAGCAGTCCTCTTACAGCAAGGTAGGCCTCCCTGAACGTAGATGCCAGACTTCATTAGTTGGTTTCCCATTTGTTAATTGGTTTTCAATTTTGCAGTGTTCAATTTGCTTCCTTTTGAACTTATGCTTGTTCAATTTTTTCTGTTGGGCAGTGGTAAGCCCAATGATGAAATGTTAATTGCTAAATTTGAGTGTGTCTATACCGGTTCCGGCGATCAAGGGCCTTCAATGGTTAGTCATTTAACCTTCTGTACTTTCTTTAATGACTTTCTTTTTGGACCCTCATTTTTGTTGTCCCTGCAGTTTGTATTGAACATGGAACATGGACTTCCTGTTTTACCAGAGTGGTTATTCTTCAATAGAGTGAATGCTCGTGCCAGAAAGGGCATAGAAATTGGACCTGCTTGCCTTCTTTTAAGGTATGCTACCATTTCTTCCTTTTTCTCTCATAAGTCTAGTAAAAGAGGAATTCAAATGTGATTTTGAAATGTATACATCAGAGGATGATTAACGTGTTGACACTTTCTCCCATGCTCAAGTTTTTATGCATGGTATAAGTTTTTTTATGCATGGTATAAGTACAAGTGATTTTCTTGTTCAGTTTGCTAATGTGCACTGTTTCTTACTGCTAGTTTGTCCGGTGGGCATGTAGTAGGTAATTTCTCCCCACATGAAGCATTTGCCATTGGCGGAACAAATAGTGTGAGAGGTTATGAAGAAGGTGCTGTGGGCTCTGGTCGATCTTATGTGGTTGGATCTGGCGAGATCTCTTTCCCCTTGGTATGTGATGATAAACAAATCTGTCTTAACTTGGTCAAAAGGTGAAAATATTTTGAAGCTTTAATTCTGCATGTTCATGATGCTTACATCTGCTTGCAATGATGCCTTACTTGGGTTAAAGAGGGGAGTCTTGTGAAGGCCACACAGATATTACAAACTCCAGATAAAGAGACAGTAAAGAATCTGACAAATACAGAGACAAGTAAATCACGCTCAATTCATGCTTTAAACTTTATAATTTGGGAATTTGAATGATGGTTACAAAACCAAATTAATATAGTATTGCCAGAAGAATAATTTTTGCTGCAGGTGTTACATCTTAAAAACGATTTTGATTAAAATAATTGTTGTGTCATTTTAAACACCAAAAATAGATTAAGAGTATGACTAGCCAACAATTTTTCATGTGATATTATCTACGCTGAAATGAGAATTATGGGGAAAATGAGTGACAAGACCAGAAAGAATAAGGCTATACAAAATACATCAGAAATTAATGGTAACATGGTTTGTGGGCAAGCTACTTGCTGAAAACACACACAAAAACTTCACAGAGGCACACTAGAGGTAGATCTATGATTGAATTAATGTCAAAAGATGATGTGAAAAAGTGGGGCCACTTAAGGACTGTATAATAATAGATTTATTTATTTGTTTATTAGTTTATTGTGAGTCCGTCAAAATACTTTGAAACATTTCTTGGAGGAGCTGACATATCAATATACTTCTGAGGAGCCTATCTACAATTATAGAAGCAGAAGTTCTCAAATCTAGGGGGGTTGCATGCTCTCCTCCGAATCTCTGCTCATGCTACCTTCATCATTGACAGCAACAATTATTACTGAACTGCTCTAGATTGAAGGCTTTTGAGAGCGGCAGAGGAATATCAAGAACCACTTAGAGAATGCAATAAGCGTGAGATAGATTAGATTAAAATCATTTATGATCTCTATTAGATTAAAATCATTTATGATCTCTCTATGATTTTGAAACTGCATGCTCCCATTTTAATGTGCTGATGTTGTTTATGCTGGAAAAAAAGTGTTTTGCTATTGCTCCTCTAATATTTTCTGTTTTGCAGTTGGGTCCGGTGGAAGGAGTTATCTTTTCTGACTATGGAACTGACCTTGGATCAGGCCCTACTGTACCTGGTAGGTTTCGTTTTTTCTGGGTTTTTTAATGCTTGCGGTTCACTGAGTGAAAGGACCTTTTTTTTTTCAAAATTATTTTATTTTTTAATTTAATCTGCAGCATAATTTATTCCTTTATTTTGCTTCATTAGGTGATCCTGCTGGAGCAAGGTTGAAGCCTGGAAGTGGATATGGATACGGGTTTGGCATCCGTGTTGACTCTCCTTTGGGACCTTTGCGGCTTGAATATGCCTTTAATGACAGGCAGGCGAAGAGATTTCACTTTGGGGTTGGCCATCGGAACTAAGTCTTTTTTGTATGATAGTATCCATATCCTGATGATATCTATCTTTACTTTTATATAACCAGTTTTATTTTTCTGTCGGGACTCTTACAGTTTCTGGGGAAATAGATTATTTTTCATCATTTTTCGTACAATCACTGACATTATGATTCATGAATACTCAGCCGTATCTTGATTTATACATAGATGCAAAATTAGTTGAATTGCTTTCATGCATTTTTTGGTGTAGTATCAGTCTGATAGATTGAAATCTCAATCAGCCATTTAAATTTGCTGGGGAATGCATTCCAACTTCTTGACAATTTATACGTCCACTTTTCTTGAGTGACATTTGTTGTATGCCGTAGGTGGAGCAAGATATTTTTGTAGCTCAACCCGCCCAAGTGTTACCCAAGCGCCATCTTTATTCAGTTAAGGACGGGTCGATCAGTCAAACATACAGAATTTTAGCGTCGCCACCGCCAAGGCAGCTGTTTAAAAATCCTGTCTAGGCGCTGGTTAAGTGGTGCCTTTAACTACATAACTTTTGCCCCACTAGCAAAAAATTGGCTCCTCCCCACCGATACACGATTACTTGCGGGAGTATATTTGCCGTAAAAGTTTTCATTGAATTTAGTCGGTGCACTATTGCAGGTGATCAACTTTAAAAGCTGACAATATCATCAATCAAAAGAGCTCACATTATATAAACCATAACAGTTGAAACTCAACTCATGAACCTTGATCAGTGTCACATTGTATCTGGCCAACTCTTACTCAAATCACAAATGCCCATGCTTTTTGATCATGTCTTCGAATTGTTAACCAAGGAAACATATCATCAGGACAACTAAGAATCTCAAAACTACTCTAATCATGGATTTAAATTCTATCGGTTATAAATTGATGAGGTATAAAAGAAGCCTGTGCAGAATCTTGTTACAATGCCAAAGACCACCACTTATGGAAAGTAAAGTACAATACAAATTACAACATTCCTCATTGGAAGATGACGGTACAAAAAAGAAGAATCCAACATTCATTGCATAATATACACACCAATTTTCCAGAGACACGTAAAACAAGCCAAAACAGCAGGAAAAGACGTGATGATATTAGAAGCAGAGCCTTCATCTGTCGTTCTTGAGCAAGCTTCCCGCGGCAGCAATTTGAAGGAAGCTAATAGATCTCAAAGTAACACATCTGGCTCAAACAAACTTCCAGCAAAGTTAACTTTACAATATTGAGGAAACTGTAATCCAGCTTCCTCACAACTTGACTTTGTAACATGCGGACAGGACCTCACGTCAATGTATTCAAGAGAGGTGCATTTTTCCAAAACATTGCCTATCCCTACCACTGTAACCTTTGGACAGTTAACTTTCAAAACCTTTAAACTTAACTCAACTTCGCCTAGACCCTGAAAGGCAGCATCTGTCACTTCCTCGCAGCAACCAATATCTAGAGCCTCCAGGTTTTCACATTGTGTGAGAATGCAGCTCAACGAAGAGTCCGAAACATATAAACACCAATCCATTCGCAAATTCTTCAAACTACTTTTACAAGCAGCCGCCAATGATTTTAAGGACTCATCAGAGATGTCCCGGCAACCACCAATTACTAGAGTTTCTAGATTCTTGCAAAATTTGGCCAAGGATAATATAGAGTCATCTCCAACTTTATAACAATCCAACAACTTTAGTGTCTTTAGAGAAGATGAGCATAACTTAGAAACACCGGAAACGCCAATGTCTCCAACATTGTTGCATTTATTGAGATCTAAGAACTTAATTTTTTGACAGCCATTTACAAGATCAGTGATTCCAGAATCAGTTATGTTGGTGCATCCTTGAAGGCACAACTCATCTAGATTCCAACAGTTCTTAGAGACAGCTTGTAAAGTTCCATCAGTAACAAATCTACAGCCAGAAAGATGCAGGCTCCGTAGGTCTCGACCGCCTTCGGCAACAGCTGACAATCCCTTGTCAGTCAGCTTTCTACAGTAAGATACATCCAAGGACTGCAAAGAAGTAAGACCACTTCCAATTGATGCCATTCCAGTATCCGTGATACCTGCAATATGAAAATGAAACATAGGAATTATCAAATTATCACCCTAAAGATACCGAAAGTTCGAAATTATTAGGACACTTTTTATATTATCAATTTTCCACAGATGTTGCAAAAGTGTGAAATTTTCCACCAAAGTTGCAAAAGTACATCATTCCCACCCGAAACCTTTTAAAAAAGTGAAAATTGATACACTTTGAAAACTTCAGGTGGAAAAATGATAAAAGTAAAAAATGTTGTAATAATTACGGACATCTTTATTAGGGGTGTCAATTTGGGTCAGGATTCGTTTATTCGTTCGATTCGATTCGCTTTAAAGCGAATACGGGTTTGAAAAAATGGATTCGTTTAATAAATGCTCAATTCGATTCGATTCGTTTATTAAATGAATCGAATACGAATTTAAGCTCATTGATTCATTTATGATTCGTTTTATTATTTTTATTTACTAGTTTTTTTAATTTTCAATTAAGATTCGAGAAATTATAGCTAATTACCATAAAAAAGTAATATTTTCGATATTTGGTGAGGTATTTTTAGTAAATAGATTAATTACATACTTCATATGTATATATTTATGAAGAATTAATGTAAATCAAGTGTGATAAATTATTTTATTAAATAATATCATGACTAAACGAATAAACGAAGATTCGTATTCGATTCGTTTATTATCACATTTTGATTCGATTCGTTTAGGATTTGATATAAATTCGATTCGGTGATTCGTTTAGCCATCCCTAATCTTTATGGTGGAAAGCAGATAATTTCCCACTAAAAAATTGAAGAAAAACATAAACTGATCCCACAAAAAATAAAAAAGTTGAATAATTGTATATTCATGAAAAGCTATGATGAGAAGCTTCATGAAATGCTACTCAAAAATACAATTTTTCTTTTATTAATAAACTAAAATATCCCATTATGTATCTTCAATCAATCAATTAAAACATAAAAAATAAAAAATTCAACATTAACCCATCCAACAAAAATGCACAACAATAACAACCCACCAAAAAATGAATTACCTTTACAATTCTGCAAATTAAGGAGCGTCAATGACTTGAACCCATCAGCAATAACGGCGAGATCAGAATCAGTGACGCCAGGATAAAACGACCTGGAAATCGACTGAGACAAATCCAATTCGATAAGGCGAGAGAATCTGGCGGCAATCTTTCTGAGCATGTGAGGCCCAGCTCGTACGGACAATTTCTTCCTCTCAGTGCTCTGTAAGTGAAGCCATCTCTTACACACCAACCCGAATCTCTCCTTGTCCTTATCATCGTCTAGCCTTGACAAAATTGATCGCAATTCGTCGTCTCTGAGCACGTCGTTTATGCAAAGGGAACCCATTTGAATTTTGAATTTGATTAATTTAAAAAAAAAAAAAAAAAAAAAGAAGAAAAAAAAAAAAAAAAAGGAGAGCTTCAGATTAGGGTTAGTTCTGATTCCCTTGATTGGGTCCCTGAGATTGTAGAGTGGGGCAGAATAAGTAGAGGAATTTGTTAATATACTGGAATTACATAAATGTCCTTGCTGGTTGAATTCATAGAAATAACCTTCTGATTAACATTTTTGTTTTAAAATTTTAAGAGCAAATTTATAATATACTTAAACGAATATTAAACGAACTCAATTCGTATTCAATTCGTTTATAATTCACTTAAAAAATAAATTCTAAGCGAATAAATGAATTGATAAACTTAAATTCAAATTCGAATCGAATTGAATCATTTATTAAACAAATCAATTTTTTCAAACTCATTGAAAATAAACGAATCATGACTTAAATTATCACCCCATTTTTACGTAATCGTCAGGGGATTTTATGTAATAACAAATGTTGACGGCTGATTTTCGTTCTAGGGGTAATTCGGAAAAACCAATGCTCGAACAATCCTCCATCAACTGTGAATTTGTTTGGTTTGAGGACCAAATACAAACTTAGAAAACACACAAACAAAACAGATGGTTTAACGTGGTTTGACGGAGGGCACAAGGGAATAAAAAGCTTTTATTACGTGGTCGGATATGACCGACCTGCCTATCTCTCGAGCTCGTCTGACCGACCTCTTACAAGCTCACTCTTTCACTTAAACTTTTTGTTCTCCATTACAAATAAAGATTGAAATAGAATTAGCCAACTCTTTACAATGAATTCTCAATCCCTTTATATACTAGGGAAAATTCTATTGTTACACCAATCTCATGACGTCAGACACATGAATCTACCATTAATTTGAGGGTTCTCTTCCCCAATTGCTCTGCCGAAAGTAGCTCTGTTACTTGACATTTTATTAAACCATGCCACTTTACCCTATGCTACATGTTTTAGCCCATACGCCAGTATTCCAACTGCTCTTATGTGATAGTGTATGCCAAAGGCTGGTGGCCCGCTTCTGTCACATCAGACCTTTTTTGGAGAATGCGAATTCTCATACAGGGCTTACGTCAGTTGGACCTGATCATACCGTTACAACCCCGACCCGCCCTACCGGGTCGGGAGACAGAAACAGCGGCTATAATGGCCGAGTCTGAGGCCTTTCCTCCGCTTATGTGAACATCTTTACACCTCGGGTATCAAATGTGAACCGACCTCGAGCCCTTCACTGAGTAAGACGCCTCTGCTTTTTGGGCTTAGGCCCCCGAACATTGAAAATGGAAATCTCTTTTATACCATTCCGTGGGATTCTGAATTATTGGGGGGGGGGTCAAAAAACCATCATCAATTTAGGGTTTGTGCTATGAACGCCAATTTTATTATGTATTTCCCTGTATATACTAATGTAATATTTTATTATGAATAAAATAAACAGTTTCTATTATATAACATCCTCTTTTATATGGTAAAGACGTAACAGACCTTATAATGATTAGTTATGATATTGTTGCAAAAGCATCGCAACTGACATTGAGTTGTATCATGACGTTGTCATTTCTTAGACAGTTCTGTTGGGGTTTTATAAGGAATTACGGGTTGGCGCAGCAGAGCGCGAAAAACTTATTTTTCTGATTTCAAATTTTTTTCTTGGAACAATTAAATAAACTTATTTATTTAATTAACCAATACTTAAAATCTGAAATTTTAACCCAAGAAATCATATTTCTTATAATTACCAAATTACCCCAAAGTTTTACAAATTAATTATTTTTGTCATTAAAATGTCAAATACATATTTAATTGATTCCAAATCAATCCCAAAATAATTTATACATAATTTGCAACAAAACCAGAAACTTTTCCAGATTTACGAAACTGCCCAGAATTTTTCCAGAATTACTAAATCTATCCAGATTTTTAATTAATTATAATTTGTTCAAAACACATCAAGATCAAATCCAATCAATCCCAAATTTGACATACATCAAATATACATCAAATTATATCATATATATGAAAAGCCTCAAAATTTGAATGGGTTAAGAACCCTAATTTCATAAATTACTTAAATTGGATAATTTACATTAAATTGACAAAATTCAACACTTTAATCATCAAATTACCACACCATTTAAGTCTCACCATCATGAAATTAATCAAGAACAATTCTAGGTTAATTATGCACGGCTAATTAACTCTAGAATGACAACTTTAATTTTCTAATTAATTTATTAAGCTTAATTACAATAATAAGCAAATAAATTAATCATACATGCTTAACATCATCAAACAAGCTTTCAACAAATTTAATTACAAACTTAAGAGTAGAGAGATCAATCTTAACAACACAATTGAAGATAATATTAATAGAAACAATTTCTATCTTGAAGAAAATGGAAGAATACTTGCAAAATTTCCAAAATTAAGTTTTCTCCTTTGTTGATTTTCTTTCAAAACCTCTCAACTCCCTTTGAAATATATTTGTTAAACTTGTGTAAGTTAGAAAAATGAAACAAACTATTTTTGTTATACAATTTTCCCTATGGCCGAATTTGGCTTACAAAAATAAACAACAATTATTTATTTTTTGTTCAATATTAATTGGTCAACATTTTAACAAAATTAAAGACAACCTTTACCTTAATAAAGTTAACTAAAATGTGTGTCAATGATATCAAGCCAAATAAAAGCAAAATCATTACATAAGATATTTATTTATTTAATTAACTTAATTATTTAATAATTAAATAATAATGTAAATATCTTAAATATATGTATTATATTTACAATAAATATCTCAAATACATATATTAATGATATATATCAAATATCACAATTTGATATTTTATTAATGTGTATTTAATAAAACCAAGTATTAAATACAAATACACATTAATTCGGAAATGACCGTTAGGTCCCGATAACATGTATTTTTCGTTTAACTGTTAAACGAGTTATAAATAATCATTATTATTCATAACAGTTGCCCTAGTACTCTACGAGTATATTTCATTAGTGAGACTCTCTATGTGAAAGATTGGCAAAGTTATTATCAAATTTTGTGTCCATAATTCATGGTCAAGGTTTACACTACTTGGTCAGTAAAGTTAACTCATTGAGACCGATACATGTCGTATATTGGAATCTTGGATTCCGATGGTTTCTCAATGAACCATGAGTCTTGGAGACTCGTATAGACGTGTAGGTGTTTATTGCAGATAAACACTGAACGACTCACTGAATATTCTTAATTGATGGTACACCAACGTCAATAAGAATCTTCTCGGGTGAGTGAGTATAGTGATTCTTTGACTTCAGATACCACTGCGGATATATGAATTATCCTCCACACTTAGATGGCAGTCACGTCACCGATCTATTTAGATCAGACCTCCGCTTGTTCGTTGGGTGTGGACTGATACTCAGGATATCATATGTGTATCAAGATAAGATCCGTCAGTTCTGTGTACAGAGCACATGTATTCAATATGGAATAAGCAATCTGTTGAATCCATGGGCCCGTAGTACACTGTAGAAATCGGTTCTAAGTGTTATTAAGGGATTACTAATAGAAACGTCGATGTGATTATATCTGTAGAGATTTAACGTTTATATTTATATCTCTGGAATAATCCGGATGCCTGTGACAGATGGATTATACATATGCAATGACCTTGACCTGTGTGGTTCAGAGAGTTTATCTGTGTTCGTCATAATTTCCGAGTGGGTAGATTATGGACACGAAATTTGATTTCGTGATAGATATACCCAAATCTAGAGAGTCTGACTAATGAAATATACTCGTAGAGCACTATGGCAACTTTTATGAATAATACTGATTATTTATAAGTCGTTTAACGGTTAAACGAAAAATACGTGTGTAGGACACAGAAATCGACGACGCTGTTCTAGGCTCGCGGCCTAGTTGGGAGTACGGAGTAGCCCACGGGGGAACTAAACCGGATAAATAACATGGAGTCGCCACCCAGTGTGAACCGGGAAAATGATTTAAGGCCGCACTCACCCCTCGCAAGGGAAGACTTCAAACCGTTGGGTTCAGAATGGTCCCTTACTTATGCCACTTGTAATGATATGATTTGTGCAATAATCTAACCAAGCCTAAGCAACATATATTTCCAAGGATAATCTACTTCTAAGTTCATGCATAAAAAATAAATTGGAATAACGGCAAGCGTATAATTTCATGAACATATGCGAGAACGTTTCCTCAAGCGATACGTGAAGTTGTATCCCAAGTACAGACCGCACTACCGTCCATTCGGATTCAGCTACAGAATTTACGTCTGGGTTTCCATCCGATATACCACGAGAGGCAACATTCAATCACTAACCCAATATAGACAAACATGACATACGATAATACATATAACCATAAATAATCGAAGAGACAAAACATGCAAAATAACAAGGAGGATAAATAACGCAAAATAAATGCGGAATAATAAAACAAATAAACGGAAATTAAATACAAAATAATAAAAGACTAATAATGCGAAATAAATGCGGAATAATAAAGATGTGACCAAAGAACTCGGCCGTTTTTAATATAGGACTTTGCATACCCGGTTGGACGTGGACTTAGGTCTTACCTTTTAAGTCGCTTCCAGGACGACAAAATAAAATGTAACAAATGGTGCCCTCAGGTCTTACCTTTTAAGTCGCTTCTCGGGAGTGCATTGGAATTTTGTGGTTTGGTTCACGTGGTTATTTGTTTTGTTATTGTTCACGTTCCTCTCTGCTCACTGCATGGTGCGTTCGTAAGTGGCATGGGGATGTCGGTGCTAAGGATTTTAGTGCGTTGAAGGTGGGGTGTTGAACGTGTTGTTTCTTTAGTCGGTGTAAGAGCTAAAGGGCAGTGAGCGTGGCTAAAGGATTTTGATGCTTGAGGGCTGCTTTTGTTGTTGATTTGTTTTGGTCAAATGGGCAGCTTGGTTTGTGAGTGGTCTGAGCGTAAGGGTTCCATTAGTGTAGGGGTTTGGCTTGTGAACGTGAGGGCTGCCTTGCTTGAGTGGTATTGGTGGTCTGCGTTTGTTAAAGGGGCTGTGAGCGTTTGTGAAAGGTTGTGAGAATGAGTGGTGGCCGAGTGGAGCTGTGTTGTGTGAGTCGGTGAGTTGCAGTGTTTTTGTTTTTTCTGTGTGAGTCGGTTTGCGTTGTTAAGAGAGAGCTAGGGTTTGCCTTAGGTTTCACGTGGTTGGAGTAAGGGTTTGCCGTGAAGGGTGTTTAGGGTTCTCGGTGTGTCCATATGTGTGAGCTGTGTGTTGTCTGTGAAGGGAGAGACGTGAGGGAGCTGCCTCTAGGGTTTCATCGCCGAGAGAGAGAGTTGGAGGCGTGCTAGCTAGGGTTTATTGTTTTGTCTTTTGTTAATGAATGGGCATTGGTCTGAGTCGGTTTGTCCTAGGTGGTGGATGGGGCTGCCGAAGTGAGCGTATAGGGTTTGTGATTGTTATGAGCGTGAGAGAGAGGGAAGTTTTGTTTAGGGTTTAATAATTTTTGGTGAGGCCGTGAGTGGAGGGTTGTTGAGAAAGATGAGCTTTTGTTCTTTTTTTGTTTGTGCCGTGAGAGAGAGAGCCGCCTTACGGACAAATCAATTAAATTATGGATGGATTTAATTAGTTAAAAAGGAAAGGATAATTGTATTTTGGTGGGGGAATATATTAAATTGGTAGGTGATTTATTTAAATTAGGAAGAGATATGCTTAAATTAGGAATTTAATTTAATTGGATTTAATTTAATTTAATTTAATTTAATTTGTGTTTTAAATATGTTTTAATTATTTCTTGGATTGGGCTTGGGTGAGATGGGCTTGGTGTGTGTCTTGCGGGGGTTTGGGCTAAGAATGTGTTTTAAAACAGAGGTCCAACAAGCGAACCCGAAGCTAAACAAGCGAATAAAATCCAACAAAATACTGATTTCTGACTTTTCCATTCCGACGTCCGTTTCCCGCGACTTCTGTGACTTAAAAGGTAGTGCCTCTAAATGAGACTCATCATAGGGACTTACATGTAAAAATACAGTGCCTACAACGTGCGAATGGACCTAATGGTCAATTCCTAATTAATGTGTATTTGTTTTTAATATTTGATATTATTAAATACACATTAATTAATTGTCAAATTATGATATTTGACATATATCATTAATATATATATATATGAGATATTTAATATAAATATAATACATATATTTAAGATATTTGTATTTAATTATTTAATTGTTAAATAATTAAATTAATTAAAATAATAAATATATTTGTCTTGATTAATGTGAGGAAATGACATGATTTGGTTGGTTCACTGGTAAAGTTTACTTTATGATAAAGGTTATCAATTGTTACAAGTAAACTAAAAGTATTTTCCATTTAATGTTTTGAACAAAAATTGAAAAATATCTTGTTATTTTTCTTTCTCTCATTCTCGACCAAGGAAGAAAAATATATAAGTGTTTTTTGATTTATTTGTTTCATAAGTGCAAGTTACCAAAAAGAATTACAAAAGTGAGTTGAGAGCAAAGTTAAAGGAGAAAAAGAAAACTTAAGCATTTTCTTGGAAATTTATAGTATTTCTCAACACACTTCAACTTGGAAATTGTTTCTATTATTCTTGGCTTCAATTTGTGATGCTAGGATGATGTCTCTACTCTTTTAGTTTGTAATTAAAATGGTTGGGGACTTGTTTTAAAGGTGTTTGCATGTATGATAAATAAATAGGCTTGAATGAGTTCTTAAGCTTATAATGATTAATTAGTAATCAAGTTGCCATTCTAGAGTTTCTAAGCCACTCATTGATGACCTAGAATTTTTCTTGAGTTTTTTCATGGTTGTGAGACTTGTTTGGTATGGTAAAGATTGGATTAAAGTATTGAATTTGTTTAATTTGGTGTATTTTGTCAATTTGAAGAAATTATAAAATTAGGATTCTTAACCCTTTTCAAATTTGGGGATTTTAATATATGTGATGTAATTTGATGTATATATGATGTATGTTAAATTGGGATTGATTGGATTTGATCTTGATATGTTTTGAACAAAAAAAATACCAAATTGCAAATCATGGAAAATACTGGGTGCTCTCAGCAATTTCATAAAAAATTGGAATTTTTGTTTCAAAATGTATTTTGATGTGTAGGACATGTATAAATCATTTTGGGATTTATTTGGAATCACTTAAATATGTATTTGACAATTTAATGACCAAAATGATTAAAATGCAAAGTTTGGGGTCAATTCGATAATTATAAGAAATTTGATTTCTTAGGTTAAAATTTCAGATTTTAAGTATTTGATAATGAAATAAATAAGTTTATTTAATTGATCCAAGAAAAAAATTTAAAATCGGAAAATTCTGATTCTCCGCGTTCTGTTGCGCTAACCCGGTAATTCCCTATAAAAACCCTACAAAATGGTATCAGAGCTAGTCTGATTTTGGATACCCGATATGATTATGACTTTAAATTCAATGTTTAATTTAATCTTTACTTTATGCATGCATGTGTTTATTTAATTTGATTAAATAAAGTAAAAGTATCTTTTGCGGAAAAATCCCAATTTGAAAATAAGGTTTTTATTTAATATGTACTTGATGCATATTACTTGGTCCGTCTTGTCAATACCGCTTATTGATAAATTTTCTACGACTATATCCGAGAACGTGCCAAAGCTGTGAGGATATGGCCAGTAGAAATTTATTTGTACCGGATATATTTGATATTAGGCGAATTCAATCGAAAGCGCAATCCTGAACGTGCCAGAGCTGTCAAGGTTACGCAAGTATCTTGAATTTATCATTGACAAGTTTAACCTTGGTACGCTTCATTGTGAACGTGCCAAAGCTGTCACAACGAGAAACGACTAGAACCGAAAACCCAAGAGTCACTATTGAGTGATCGACAATGAGTTGTCTACCTAATGAATATACATAGGCGAGAACGTGCCAAAACTGTGAGCTGAAATATATTCATGGGGTCAACCTTTCACTATTATGTTATGTTTTGTATTGGGGATTACAGTTTTGTATAAAATAGTGGGATGTACATTTTTAGATTAAAAATCCATTATCTATTTAATGTTTTTGATATAATATGAAACTGTATTAGCTGCTGATTGTTTATTCGCTATCTATTTGATCGATTTGCGATGGCAACACCTATGGCCAACCTCTTTGCTCGTATGCTTGATACGAATAAGCTTAAGTGCGCTGAGAATTTTCCGACTGGGATATGGATTTGAGGATCGTCCTCGGATCCGAAAAGTTGGGATACATATTGGAAGGTCCATTACTGTTTGCTATATCTCCAGATGTATCACCTGAAGAAGTTGAGACTTCCCGTAGATGGAAATATGATGATTTAAGAGTTAATTCATACATACTTAGTTCTATTTCTTCTTAGCTTAAGAAGCAATACTTTGAGATGCATGATGCTTATAGCATGATGACACTTCTTCGTGAATCGTTCATGAACCAGGAACATGTCGTGGTTCATAGAGTTGCAATGGAACTGTTCCATTCTAAACTTGATGAGGGGCAGTCTGTGAGCCCGCATGTGCTTCAATTGATCGATTTGATCGAGCAATTGAGGCGCAATGACTTCCCTCTCAATGAAACTCTGGGACGGAGTGTCATACTTGGTTCTCTCCCGGCGTCATATCGTCAGTTCGTCATGTACTTCAATATGAATGGGATTCACTGCTCTTACCGTGAGTTGCATAGGATGCTTCTCACATCGGAGGAAGATTTAAAGAATAGAGTTATGACTCGCCTTCTGAAACTCACTTCACTTTCCGCTTCTTCCCAATCCAAGTCGAAGGGGAAAAAGACAAAAGGAAATAAGAAGAAAGATTTCAATGTTCCTCTGCAGGCTAAGGTAGCGAAGCCCAAGAGAGCTTCTGAAGAAAAATGTCATCATTGTCAGAAAGTCGGACATTGGAAAAGAAATTATTCGGACTACCTCGCACAGATAAAGAGGGAAAGAGCATCAACATCAGGTACTTTTATTTTTCCTATTATTGATATCTCATTGGCTTGTGAAGCCATGACATCTAATTGGATTTTAGATTCTGCTTGTCCTATTCACATTTGCAATATGTTGCAGGTGCTGACGAAAAGTATACGGCTGAAATATAGGGAGATGCAGTTGTGATTCGGGAGTGGCGACTCTCTGGATACGGTTGCAGTAAGCTTATGCGAGATTCCCTTACCTAGTGGGAGATTTTTGTTACATGACTGCTTTTTGTGCCAGGATGTGTGGCGAATATTATGTCGCTTTTTGTATTAGATACTGAAGGATATAATGTAAATATTAAGAATCGTTCTTTGTATTTATATGATAGAAATAATATTCAGATCCTTTGTTGTCCAAATGAGCATGGTCATTACATATTGCATACCTCACAAGATATCTTTAATACTGGAATTAATAAACGTAAATAATCTGATATAAATAATACTGAACTGTGGCATATGAGGTTGGGTCATATAGGCGTGAAACGCCTAACCCAATTGGTTAAGAATATTTTGATACATGATCTCACCATTAAACCTTATCCAACTTGCGAATCTTGCATTCAGGGTAAAATGACCAAAGCCCAATTTTCGGGTGTTGGACACTAAGCCACTGATCAATTGGAACTCATACATTCTGATGTATGTGGTCCCATGAGTCAAACTGTTCACATTGGTTTTTCTTACTTCGTTACCTTTACCGATGATATGTCACGGTACGGTTATGTTTATCTGATTAAACATAAATCGGAAACCTTTGAAAAGTTCAAAGAATTCCAAAATGAAGTAGAAAAACAGACTGGTCAATATATTAAATGTCTTCGATCTGATCGAGGCGGTGAATATATGAGTGGAGAGTTCACTGATTATTTAAAGGAGAATGAGATTCTCGCTCAATATACTCCTCCGGGTACTCCGCAGCACAATAGTGTCAGAAAGTAGAAATTAGACATTATTGGATATGGTCCGATCGATGTTGAGTTATACAGATTTGCCCTATTACTTATGAGGTTATGCTCTTTTAACTGCCGCTCATCTCCTGAATAATATTCCTTCCAAATCCGTTCCTACGACTCCGTATGAGATATAGACCGGTAGGAAACCGAATCTTAATTATGTTAAGATTTGAGGGTGTCATGCATACGTCAGGATGCCTCAGCAGAATAAGCTTTTGCCTCGATGGCAAAAGTTTAGGTTTGTTGGATATCCTTCAAATACGAAAGGATATTTGTTCTATGATACCGAACATCTAAAGGTGTTCGTAGCTCGCTTCGCAAAATTTCTAGAGATAGAATTTTTGTCTGAAGGTGGTGATCATAGACAGATTGAACTTGATGAAGTACAACCTGATACCAATGAACCAACGGAGGAACCTGAAGTTCAAGAAGATGAAGAACCTTCAATACACACACTTTGTAGGTCACAAAGGGTATCTAGACCTCAGGAACACTTGTATTTGATACAAGAAAATAGTCTCGATGTTCTCTTAGTGGAAGAAACTGACCATTTTACCTATAGAGAATCGATGTTGGACATCGGCTCTATAAAGTGGCAAGATGCCATGAAATCCGAGATAGACTCAATGCATGAGAATCAAGTTTGGAACTTGGTTCCGCTTCCTGAAGGAATTGTTCCTATCGGTTGTAAATGAATTTACAAAAGAAAGCACGGGTCTGATGAAAAGGTTGAAACCTTTAAGGCCCGACTGGTAGCTAAAGGTTACTCGCAGCGACCTAGTGTCGACTACGATGAAACTTTTTCGCCAGTTGCAATGCTAAAGTCTATAAGGATTTTGTTGTCTATTGTCGCTTACCATGATTACGAGATTTGGCAAATGGATGTCAAAACGGCTTTTCTAAATGGGTTTCTTGATGAAGAAATCTATATGGAACAGCCGGAGGGTTTTGCATCCAGCGAGAACTCGGGCATGGTATGCAGGCTGAAGAAGTCCATTTATGGACTTAAACAAGCTTCACGAAGTTGGAATCTTCGATTCGACGAGATAATCAAATTGTCTGGTTTTCTTAAGAATTCAGAAGAATCATGTATGTATAAGAAGGCTAGTGGAAGTATGGTGGTATTTTTAATTCTCTATGTTGACGACATCCTTATCATTGGGAATGATATCGGGATGATGCAAGGCGTCAAAGCTTACCTCTGTAAGAATTTCTTCATGAAGGACCTGGGTGAAGCTTCTTAGGTCTTAGGCATAAAACTCTATATAGATATAGAAAAGAAGCTTATTGGGTTATCCCAATCAACGTACATAGATAAGATCTTAGAACGGTATAATTTTGGTAACTGTAAGACAACAAACATACCGTTCAGACATGGCTTACATCTTTCAAAGAATATGTGTCCATAAACAGAAGATGAGAAGATTAGAATGTCTAATCAGCCTTATGTTTCGTGTTTGGGCAGCATCATGTATGCCATGTTATGTACTAGGTCTGATATCAGCTTCGCAGTTAGTGTGACAAGCAGATATCAGTCCAATCCAGGAAATGACCATTGGATGGTAATTAAACATATCTTCAAGTATCATAAAGGTACTAAGGATAAGTTTATAATATATGGAGGAAACGAACTACAAATTAATGGGTATACGGATTCCGATTTCCAATTGGATCCTGATGATAGAAAATCTACATCAGGATTCATGTTTACCATTAACGGAGGTGCAGTTTGTTGGAAGAGTTCCAAACAGGGGTCAACAGCTGATTCCACCACAGAGGCGGAATATATTGCAGCTTCTGAAGCTGCAAAGGAAGCTGTATGGGTTATGAACTTTATCACAGAATTGGGAGTAGTCCCAAGTATCGAGAATTCGATTCCGTTATACTGTGATAATATTGGAGCCATTGCGCAAGCAAAGGAACCAATGGCGCATCAGAAGTCGAAGCATGTGGAACGAAAGTACCACATCATTCGAGAGATTGTGTCGCGATGAGACATTATCGTGTTCAAGGTACCGAGTGAAGATAATGTAGCAGACCCGCTTACCAAAGTCATACCTCCAAATTTATTTGATAAACATGTGGAGTCGATGGGTATTAGACACAATCGATATTGGCACTAGAGCAAGTGAGAGATTTTGTTATGGTTGGTGCTCTGAGCGCCAATTTTATTATGTATTTCCCTGTAAATACTAATGTAATATTTTATTATGAATAAAATAAATAGTTTTTATTATATAACATCCTATTTTATATGGTAAAGACATAACAGACCTTAGAATGATTAATTATGATACTGTTACAAAAGCGTCGCAACTGACATTGAGTTTTATCATGAAGTTATCATTCTTAGACAGTTCCTGGTCAAGGTTTACACTACTTGGTCAGTAAAGTAAACTCATTGAGACTGATACATGTCGTATATTGGAATCTTGGATTCCGATGGTTTCTCAATGAACCATGAGTCTTGGAGACTCGTATAGACGTGTAGGTATTTATAGCAGATAAACATTGAACGACTCACCGAAGATTCTTAATGGATGGTACACCAACGTCAATAAGAATCTTCTCGGGTTGAGTGAGCATAGTGATTCTTTGACTTGAGATATCATTGTGGATATATGAGTTATCCTCCACACTTAGATGGCAGTCACGTCACCGATCTATTTAGATCAGACCTCCGCTTGTTCGTTGGGTGTGGACTGATACTCAGGATATCATGTGTGTATCAAGATAGGATCCGTCAGTTCTGTGTACAGAGCACATGTATTTAATATGGAATTAGCAATCTGTTAAATCCATGGGCCCGTAGTACACTTTAGAAATCGGTTCTAAGTATTATTAAGGGATTACTAATAGAAACGTCGATGTGATTATATCTGTAGAGATTTAACGTTTATATTTATATCTCTGGAATAATCCGGATACCTGTGACGGATGGATTATACATATGCAATGACCTTGACCTGTATGGTTCAGAGAGTTAATCCGTGTTCGTCATAATTTACGGGTGGGTAGATTATGGACACGAAATTTGATTTCGTGATAATACACCTGAATCTAGAGAGTCTCACTAATGAAATATATTCGTACAGTACTATGACAACTTTTATGAATAATACTGATTATTTATAAGTCGTTTAACGGTTAAACGGAAAATACGTGCGAATTGACCTAATGGTCATTTCCTAATTAATGTGTATTTGTTTTTAATATTTGATATTATTAAATACACATTAATTAATTGTCAAATTATGATATTTGACATATATCATTAATATATGTATTTGAGATATTTAATATAAATATAATACATATATTTAAGATATTTGTATTTAATTATTTAATTATTAAATAATTAAATTAATTAAAATAATAAATATATTCGTCTTGATTAATGTTATGAAATGACATGATTTGGTTGGTTCACTTGTAAAGTTTACTTTATGATAAAGGTTATCAATTGTTACAAGTAAACTAAAAGTATTTTCCATTTAATGTTTTGAAACAAAAATTGAAAAATATCTTGTTATTTTTCTTTCTCTCATTCTCGACCAAGGAAGAAAAATATATGTGTTTTTTGATTTATTTGTTTCATAAGTGCAAGTTACCAAAAAGAATTACAAAAGTGAGTTGAGAGCAAAGTTGAAGGAGAAAAATAAAACTTAAGCATTTTCTTGGAAATTTGTAAGTATTTCTCAACACACTTCAACTTGGAAATTGTTTATATTATTCTTGGCTTCAATTTGTGATGCTAATTAATTTGTATTTGTCAACACACTTCAACTTGTATTTAATTATTTAATTATTTAATTGTTAAATAATTAAATTAATTAAAATAATAAATATCTTTGTCATGATTAATGTTAGGAAATGGCATGATTTGGTTGGTTCACTTGTAAAGTTTACTTTATGATAAAGGTTATCAATTGTTACAAGTAAACTAAAAGCATTTTCCATTTAATATTTTGAAACAAAAATTGAAAAATATCTTGTTATTTTTCTTTCTCTCATTCTCGGCCAAGGAATAAAAATATATAAGTGTTTTTTTTATTTTATTTGTTTCATAAGTGCAAGTTACCAAAAAGAATTACAAAAGTGAGTTGAGAGCAAAGTTGAAGGAGAAAAAGAAAACTTAAGCATTTTCTTGGAAATTTATAAGTATTTCTCAACACACTTCAACTTGGAAATTGTTTCTATTATTCTTGGCTTCAATTTGTGATGCTAGGATGATGTCTCTACTCTTTTAGTTTGTAATTAAAATGGTTGGGAACTTGTTTTAAAGGTGTTTGCATGTATGATAAATAAATAGGCTTGAAATGAGTTCTTAAGCTTATAATGATTAATTAGTAATCAAGTTGCCATTCTAGAGTTTCTAAGCAACTCATTGATGATCTAGAATTGTTCTTGAGTTGTTTCCTGGTGGTGAGACTTGTTTGGTGTGATAAAGATTGGATTAAAGTATTGAATTTGTTTAATTTGTCAATTTAAAGAAATTATAAAATTAGGGTTCTTAACCCTTTCCAAATTGGGGCTTTTGATATATGTGATGTAATTTGATGTATATATGATGTCTGATAAATTTGGGATTGATTGGATTTGATCTTGACATGTTTTGAACAAAAAATGAACCAAATTGCAAATCCTGGAAAATACTGGGTGCTCTCAGCAATTTCATAAAAAATTTGAATTTTTGTTGCAAATTATATTTTGATGTGTAGGACATGTATACATCATTTTTGGAATTGATTTGGAATCACTTACATATGTATTTGACAATTTAAGGACCAAAATGATTAAAATGTAAAGTTTGGGGTCAATTCGGTAATTATAAGAATTTTTTTTCTTGGGTTAATATTTCAGATTTTAAGTATTAGGTAATTAAATAAATAAGTTTATTTAATTGATCCAAGAAAAAATTTTGAAATCGGAAAATTCTGATTCTCCGCGTTCCGCTGCGCTAACCCGGTAATTCCATATAAAAACCCTACACTTTACACCTTAGGTATCAAATGTGAACCGACCCCGAGCCCTTCACTGTGTAAGACGCCTCTGCTTTTTGGGCTTAGGCCCCTGAACCTTGAAAATGGAAATCTCTTTTATTCCATTTCTTGGGATTCTGACTTTTTGGGGGTCAAAAAACCATCATCAATATACGTCCCTTAGTTCTCTGTATCAACGAGTAAGCGAGTTGGTGCCGAGAACTATAAAAAGATGGTGGTGCATGAAGCCGTAGACTGATCTGGCGTCCTTGGGCTGATGCTCTCATGAACGCACCATATTGCTTCGACCTGATGCCTTGTGATACCTTTCCAATACTTGGAGTATTTTTTGAAGAAATAACTTTCCTCTCATGCTGATGCTCAATCTTTTACAAGCCAGAATCTCAGGCCTGCCCCATCATATGACAGGTATCACAACTGCAAACCTCAGTGTTTTTTTAACCAAAGAGGTTGATTCGGACTAGCTTTGGTCAGTCAATCCTTGGATTTGCTTGAAGAAGCACATCTTATGCCTCATCAGGTAGATGCATGCTCTCGTCATGCTGCAAACTCGAAAAGAAATGATCTGTAGAGTCCTGCAAAACAGGACAAAATCACAAAGGAACATTCATATCCTCGGGTTGTTAGGAAAATAACAGAGCATCGGCGGGACATAACCCAGCCCCGAGCCACAATAAATACTTGGCCACAAGGGAATGTTCCCTCATTGTGCCATCAATATGACCTCGACGGAACGAATGCGGCCACGAGCTAATGTAACAACTTGGCCACAATGGAATGTTCTCTCATTGTGCCACTCAACACTTGGCTATGAGGGAGAAACTCCGACCCTATACCAAAAAAGATGATAAGGCTTTAGTGGGACATAACCCGACCTCGAGACGATCAAACACTTGGCCACAAGGGAATGTTCACTCCTTGTGCCAACACACAAAATGAGGCCTCGGTGGGACGTAGCCCGACCCCGAGCTAATAAACTGAAAGTGGCATCGGCGGAACAAATGCAACCCCAAGCCAACAAACTGCAAGTGGCATCGGCGGAATGAATGCAGTCCTGAGCCAAAAAATTAAAAGTAGCCTCAACGGAACGAATGCAGGCTTGAGCCATCAAACTTCTATTCCTCAGCGGTACAAAAGCATACCCGAGCCATCAAACTTCTATGGCCTCGTCGGTACAAAAGCAGACCCGAGCCATCAAATTTCTATGGCATCGGTGGTACAACAGTAGACCCGAGCCAATCAAACTTCTTTCCAAGACTTAACCGCGATGGAAGATTTTCAACTTCCGGAAATCACCATGGAGACCGGAAATGGCGTCCCACTTCACGTCATCCAATAAAAATAAAATTAAGATAAAAAAACAAAACAATGGTGACTTAGCACTTACCCCGTACTAACAAAAAAGAAACAACGGATCCGAAGTGGGATGGCCAGACGCCACGGGGTATTCTCTCTCCCCGTGTTTGGCATACCTGATGATATATAATAGGATGGCCAGACGCCACATGGGTATTCTCTCTCCCCGTATTCGGCATACTCAATGATACACAATGGGATGGCCAGACGTCACGGGGGTATTCTCCCTCCGCGTGTTCGGCATACCCGATGATACATAATGTGATGGCTAGACGTCACGGGAGTATTCTCCCTCCCCGTGTTCGACATAACCGATGATACATAATGGGATGGCCAGACGCCACATGGGTATTCTCCCTCCTCGTGTTCGGCATACCCGATGATACACAATGGGATGGCCAGACGCCACGGGGTATTCTCTCTCCCCGTGTTCGGCATACCCGATGATACACAATGGGATGTCAGACGCCACATGGGTATTCTCCATGCCCGTGTTCGGCATCCCCAATGATACACAATGGGATGACCAGATGCCACGAGGGTATTTTCCCTCCCCGTGTTCGGCATACCCGATGATACACAATGAGATGGCCAGATGCCACGGGGGTATTCTCCTTCCTCGTGTTCGGCATACCTGATAATACACAATGGGATGGCCAGACACCACATGAGTGTTCTCCCTCCCCGTGTTTGCATACCCGATGATACAAAATATTAAGGCCTCAGTAGTACTAAACAGACCTGGGCCATCAAATCATCACGACATCGGCGGTACTAAAGTAGACCCGAGCTGGCGAACTATTATGGTTTCATTTCGAATGGTTTCTTCCATTTTCTCAATCCATTCCGTCATCGAAGCCTCTGAAGATCTATGATTCCCGTCTTCTACCGTTATCTTTTTGTGCTTGTTGCTTTTTGTACTGCTCTTCACAGACAGCACCAACTGTTGACGGCTGATTTTCGTTAAAGGGATAATTCGAAAAAACCACTCCTCGAACAATCATCCCTCAACTGTGAATTTGTTTGGTTTGGGGTCTAAATACAAACTTAGCAAAAGATGAGAAAACACACAAACAAAACAGAGGGTTTAACATGGTTCGGCTGAGTATCCAACCTATGTTCACGGGCAAAAGAGAAAATAAAGCTTTTATTACGTGGTCGGGTATGACCGACCTGCCTATCTCTCGAGCTCGTCTAACCGACCTCTTACAAGCTCACTCTTTCACTTAAGCTTTTTGTTCTCTATTACAAGTGAAGAATGAAATAGAATTAGCCAACCATTTACAATGAATTCTCAATCCTTTTATATTAGGGAAAATTCTACTGTTACACCAATATCATGACGTCAGCCACATGAATCTACCATTAATGTGAGGGCTCTCTTCCCCAACTGCTTTGCTGAAAGTAGCTCTGCCACCTGACATCTCATTAAATCATGCTACTTTACCATTTGCTACACATTTTAGCCCATACGGCAGCCTGTATTCCAATTGTTCCTATGTGATAGCGTATGCCAGAGGCTGATAGCCCGCTTCTGTCACATCAGACCTTTTTGGAGAATGCGAATTCTCATACAGGGCTTACGTCACTTAGACATGATCATACAGTTACCACCCCCGACCCGCCCTACCAGGTCGGGAGACAGAAACAACAACTGTAATGGTCGGGTCTGAGGTCTTTCCTCCACTTCTGTTAACATCTTTACACTTCGGGTATCAAATGTGAACCGACCTCGAGCCCTTCACTGGGTAAGACGCCTCTGTTTTTTGGGTTGGGCCCCCAAATCTTGAAAATGGAAATTTCTTTTATACCCTTCATTGGGATTTCGACTTCTTGGGGGCCAAAAAACCACCATCAACAAAAAAATCTTATTTTTCATGTTTCTACATTATCTGAATCCGGCATTTTGCACTTTGCTTAGTTGTTGTCGAGGTTTCTAAGCGAATATTTTCTAGAGGTAAAAGAATTTATTAACATAATCTACTATTAAAGTAATAAACCTCTTTAATTAATTAATCAATTAATATTTTAATTTATTATTATTAATAAAATTAAAATAAAGAAACCTATTATAATAAGAAAAGATATTATAATCTCTCATTAAAATAAAATAAAAACATATGTGACACTTAATTTCTACAATTAATTTTTTATTATTAAATTATAAAATTAAAATATCTTTATAATTAATTTAGTATTAAATAAAAAAACCTATTACAATAAAAATACATATTATAATTTTATAAAAACTATAGTATAATAAGAAAATATATTATATCATCCTATTACAATTATAAAATACTATTAAATTATAAAAATTAAATTAATAAATCTATTAAATAAGAACCCTATTATCACAAAAAAAAAACATATTATGTTATCCGACTAATTTTTGAATAATATCATAAATAATCTGGCAAAGTATATATGTATATATATACGTATGCATATATATGTTAAATATTTTTAAGAAATTAAGCCTTCTAATAGCGTCACATGATATATAATCTTTACAATTAATTTTTTATTACCATTATAATAAGAAGATATAGTATAATAATCTTATATTAAAATATATAAAAATATGTGGCACTTAATCTCTACAATTAATTATTTTATTATAAAAATTAAAATAATAAATTATGAAAATAAAAAACTTATTACAATATAAAAATATAATCTCTTATTAAAAGAAGAAACCTAAATAATAGTCGTCCTCGAGTTTGTTATTTTATTTTGATTTTTTAATAAGTTTTTTTTTTAATTTCATGAATTTGTATTATTTATTGTGTTTCATGATGTAGACTCTGATTATTAACTCTTATAAAGTGAATTAGAAATATTATTTGAGAACTGAGAGACAAACGAATGAGACATAAATATACGTGTAAGTAAATCAATTGTCTTATTTAGACTATAAAACCGATAAGATCTTGAGCATTTATAAGATCAATACCTAAAATATATGCTCAACCTTGTACTAGTTTTTTTAATATCAAAATAATTTTTAAAAATTTTTGGTGGTGCTTGGTTGTATGTTTAATAGAACTTTTGAGAATTAAAAAAACTATTTTGTGTAAAAACTCAAAATTTGAGTTTTTGAGAGTAGAGTTTGAATTTTTTTTTAAAAGAGTTAAATTGTCTATAATACTATAATTTAATTTTTAAAAAAATATTTTATTTCTTTCCTAACTCAACTTTAATTTTCAATAAAGTAATTTTATAATTTTTAATATGATAGTGTTTTTCTGACTTTTTGAACTGTCCACTTACGTGACCATACATCGATTTTTTGCCATCTGATATTTCTAAAAGAATGGCCCCCCAATATTCTTCACTTATACTTGTTTGAAGGATACGCGGTCAATCTCACAACTAAATACCCTAATTTTTTTATTATCAAAAATTATATTTCTAAAAGTTTTATTTGTAAAAGCTCTACTTAGAGAAGCTATTTTTAAACAACTATACCAAATGGTCAATTCTCATCTCATGTTAACTTATTACAGATTTAGGATTCGACTGGAATTAATTAGGGGTGTCAATTTGGGTCAGGATTCATTTATTCGTTCGATTCGATTAGCTTTAAAGCGAATACGGGTTGAAAAAATGGATTCGATTAGCTTAAAGCGAATACGGGTTTGAAAAAATGGATTCGTTTAATAAATGGGTCAATTCGATTCGATTCGTTTATTAAACGAATCGAATACGAATTTAAGCTCTTTGATTCGTTTATTCGTTTATGATTCGTTTATTATTTTTATTTACAAGTTATTGTTAATTTTCAACTAATATTCGAGAAATTATAGTTAATTATCATAGAAAAAATAATATTTTTCGGTATTTGGTGAGATATTTTTAGTAAATATATTAATTACACATTTCATATGTATATCTTAATGAATAATTGATGTAAATCAAGTGTGGTAAATTATTTTATTAAATAATATGATTGACTAAACGAATAAACGAATATTCGTATTCGATTCGTTTATTAAACGAATCGAATACGAATTCTGATATTAGGATTCGTTTAATAAACGAATCGAATACGAATCCATCATATTTTGATTCGATTCGTTTATGATTCGACACAAATTCGATTCGTTGATTCGTTTTGACACCCCTAGAATTAATAACGATTTTTCATGATTAAAAATTTCGTTATAAATTCATGGTAATTTTTCGTGTTTGACCCTTGGCATTGAACATTATTTCCTACAATATCCCTCACCCTCCGTTATCTTGTTACGAGTTTTTGTAGTTGAGATCCCAAATTTTATGCATTATAACTTAGGGGATATAAACACACACAAAAAAAAACAAAAAAAAAAGAATTTTGAAGAGTTTTTTTTTTTCAAATTTAGAGTAGGGATGGGAATGAAGTATTTAGTCGTTCTATATACACACACATTTATCCTCAAGGGATATGATTTGGTAATATAGAGCTCATGATCTGGCCTTTAGGTTCTGGATTCGAATTCAATGGATGTATTTCTTATAAGAACCTGAGACAACGGGAGTTTTACCTGCTCCACTTAAACCCGGATCGGATGATTTGACAGCGGGATTTCCAACATTTACAATATATACATACATCTATATATATATATATATATATATAATAGTTCAACATAACATAATGATTTCAATCAAATTAGAGATAATTATTTGGATTTTTTTAATCCACCACAAACAACAGCTCCTGGATCGAATGAAGATACAAATCCTTAGCAGAAATAAACAAAACAGTTTTAGCTTTCATCTCCTAATTTTAGAATAATGCGTATCAGTTGACACTATTGAACCAGGAATTGTAAAATGAGTAAGATACAATTCCCCATTACTTGAAAGAATAAGATTCTACAAATAACTTTCTTTTTTCATAAGAGAATAAAATTAAAATGGCTCAACGCACAAGACTTCTCGCACTGTAACTTCTGGAAAGGATTCAACAAGACTGTGTTGACTAAGGTATAACCTGCATTTTGTATAAGTATATATTTTTTGGTTAAAAAAAATGATTTAGAGTTATAGTCAGAGAATCCATGGCCTCAATTAAGAATTTTTGCAACAAGCAAAGGCATAGTCCTCCAAAAACTGACTGAGCTGAGTGGTATATAGTTTTGGGTCATTTCTAAAATGATCGACATGAGGTGTGGAGATGAAGTTGCAGGCCCTGACCTCATGTCCAGCCCTCCGCTGCTCCTCTATAAATGATTCTACAGACTCTGCCGGAATGACTCTGTCTGCCGAGCTATAAATATACAGTTGTGGACACATCGGTTGCCCAGAAGACAATAAGCCTAGAACATCAGATAGCCTCCTGTCATAAGAAATCTATGTAAGTATTAGTGGATGGAGAGAATATGATAAATATATGATAACAGTAAAAACTCGAGGGACGACAACAAGATGTCTCCATAAAATAATCAGTTAGATCAAGTTTAGTCAATATCCTTACTGCAGAAAATACTCAGTTGTACAGTATTCCTGTTGATGGCGAATACTGAATCTAATCAAATCTGATCAAAAGAGGAACATACCTGTTCACTGTAGGAAGATGCAAAACCACCTCGAAAAACTTCTCAAGGACTACAAGCAAAGCTGTTTCAGTAGCTGCAGGTTTGGGCTTTTCAACTGCTCTGGTTCCAATTAGCTCGTCTGTCTCTAATTCATTTGCGTAAACAACTCCTTTTGTTGCGAAGCTATTCTTTTTCAGAAAAGCTGCAGAGAAACCTGAAGCCCACACCTAAAACAAATGAAATGAACTCAATTAACATTGTTGAGCATACTCAACCAAACACATGCTTCAAAAATAAACTCAAAAGACGCTAAAATGGAACAGGCATCACAATATCCACATCCTACCATCTCCAGAATACTGATCTTTGTACAATCGAAGTAACCATTTCCCAAGTAAAGTAGATCAAAAGAAAAGAGGCAAATGACTGTCAACAAACAACATACTAGTTCTGCATCACTTCTCAAAAGGAGAAAGCATTTCCCAATTTTATCAAAGCAGTGACTTCTTTCAGATCAATGAGAGATTAGAGGAGTTTTATTCCCATTAAAATTTCAACAGTTAAAGGAATATCACAACTCCCTGTTAAAATGATTATAGAAGACATACTAAATAAATTAAAACTAAAACTCTCAAAATTGAATTCGTGTACTCCAGCATACTCATTCAACCAGATAGGGGCTGGTTAATTTAACACTAAAAGCTCCAAATACAGACACCACAGTGTCCATATACTGGGTCCCCCAAGCCCATGCCCCAGTTACCAATAGTAACCAAAATTTGAATAGGCAAATGATCACAATAGACAATTTCTTGGCCTACTAGAGTCACATTGTAGAGAATACAACATATAAAAAACAACAGTGAAAGCATAGGATGAGCCTGATCGTAATTGATTAAGAAATCTTCAACAATGTACAAAGCCTATGATATGATTCATGAAAGAGCTCAAAGAGACCAATGAAGACATTTTACGCGGGGTCAGTCAAAGTTTACAGATCAGTGAGAACAACATTGGACTCCAGTCCAGTTAAAGTGATATAGATATCTATCGAACTATGATATGCAGTCAATACTTGGTAATACATACAAGCCAGAGCAAAAGATGTGACAGATGTAAAAACATGAAAAATACAAACTATGTCAGCACTGTTCTAAAAAATGACCTAGGCGGTCCCTAGGAGCTAGGCGGTGTCCAGCCGTCCCAATTAAGCATGAAAACGGTTACTAGACGGTGTCAGGCAATTAGACAGTTCTAGGCGGGTCAGGCGGATCTAGGTGGCTGCCTAGACGGTTTTAGGCAGGTATGTACATTTTTTAACCCAATTTTATTTTTTTCCAATTTTTTGAATGAAAAATAAAACCACCTAACGCCGCCGAGCCTATCCTTCTAGCTGATGCCTAGAAGGCCTAGGTGCTAGGGGCCCCCACCGTACGCCTACCGCCTAACGTTTTTTAGAACATATTGCTCATGGCCTATTATCTTCTTATAAATATTGTGCATGATCAGACGAATAACTTTCTGTTTCCATTAAATTTTCACTATTTGGAGTTTCAACTGATGGTAAATATTTAACTTACCCCAACAGTATGGCATAACTCATTATTCATGTTCACACTTCACAAAAAATTTCAAACATTTGCAAGCATGATTACCCGAGGGTCAGGAGTCGCAACAGGTGCAGAATCTACAATGCAACCTCTAATCCTTCCCATTAAAGAAGGATCCTGCTTCTGAAACTTCTCAAGAATAGCTCCATATCTGTAGCAAGATAGGTGCAACCAAACATATCAAGTTAAATGTTCAATGAAAACCGGAAAAATAAAATCAGTAGCATGCAATAGAGAGATAGACACTAACGTTAACCATCCGGTGTTGCTAAAAGTGTGAAAAACAAGGTTCTTTCCTTCATCTTCCAACCAATCAGCCAAATGGTTCACAAGCAATTCTATGTTATGTTCAGCCTTGCCACCAACTTGGTAACTGAGAATCTCAGACATTGGGAATGTAAAGGTAATTACATGAAATCCCTTTGAAGTATACCACTCAGCATATCTCTTAAGATGCTTCTGCTTTGCTCCCAACCACCCCAGCAAAACCACCACCGTCTTAGACTTCATTGCTAAGCAATCAGAAGTCCCAGAAACATAAATGGCATCCAGTTCTGGCAAATGCCATCTATACAACACATCAGGATACGAGCCAGGGATTGGACCTGCAATATTAGTTGGCTTGGATGCTTTAGCCAATTCCGCAGACTGATATGCATTGACAAGAACAGCAGAAGACGCTACATTTGGAACAAAATTGTGGCCTAAATTGGGAACCCGAAAACTAATGTTGGGTACGGGCACTTGCATTCTGGTCACGAAGTTAAATTTTGAAAGCTTGGAAACCGACATATGAGATACCCAAGATGATGAAAATTCTTGAAGTGAATTTGAAACAGATAAAGAGGAATCAATTTGTTGTGAGGAAGAACAAGTTTCAGCTCCAGACGAGGTAAAAGACTGGAACTTATCAGAAATATCAGCAGAAGAAGAAGCAACAGCCACAGCAGCCGCCGCAATCAGAGGACGTTGAATGATTCCAGATAAAGAACCCATATTGAAAATTTTCAGAACAAACAATGCCTATATAACACAAAACACACAGAACCCAGATGAATCAACATGTACAAGATATTAGAGAAATTCAATTCAACAGTGACCATTCAAAAGAATCAAGAAACACGGTGAAAGCTTACGTGGAGTTGGTCAGGTGCCAATAAAACCGGGCTGTCAATTATTAGTGTAGCTGACAGCCCGGTTCAATCAAAATTCAAAATTCAGCAAAGTTCCTGCAATTAAAACGAATCAAAAATTATTAGTTTGATTAATTAATATTCTTGGAAACTAGTCAATGATTAATTAAATAAAAAAGGGCAGCATGTGAATGAATAGACTTTGTAATTACAGCGAAGCAACGCGGCTAGAAAGAAAGACGCATGAGCTTTTTAAAAGGAAATGAAATGTAACATGAAAATGTATCGCGAAAGTGATTGATAACTAGTTTAGTACTCTCCGACAAAAGAGGAAATTAGCATTGGAAAACGACACCGTTTGACAGAAATTGTTGCTTGTGTGGCGAGTTACGTGAATACTTGATTTGTCATTTTATTTATGTTAAAAATAAATAATTGTGATTTTTTTTTTTTTTAAAAAAAAAACAATATTGGAATGGTGAATAAAATATTTAAAAAATTAGTTTTTAAAAAACTCAAGACCAAACCGCCGTTAACATTTAGATTTGAAAAAGAATAAGAACGTGAGGGGAAATGACTCTTCTGCCCCTCTAACGTCTAGCTGAGTTAACTCGGATCGAAAACTCAGTTAAATAAAATTTCCATAATTGCGATATTTATGGGCATTAGAAGAGTAGAGATACTTGAAACAAAAAATGTAAATGAAAAATAAAGAGTTACCTGAGCTGACCTGACCTGACCTGACCTGAAGCAGAGCCTAAGGCCGGCGAACGGAGAGAGAATATAAAGATTTGTTTGTTGAATATTGGAAAGCAGAGGGTTGTTTGTATAACGCAAAATGCGCAGGCTTATTATATAGCCGTGGCCGTGAAATCTGTTTTCCTTGTTATTGGTGAATATTATGATTTTACTATTTGTTTCCAAATGTTATTTACTTTGTTAACCTCATTTCTAAATATGGTATGTGGTTGTCAATATTCGTATCCATCTCATTCAAATTACGGGGTTACCCGCCCCTGATATATTGACTCTACAGCCCCATTGTGGGACCCATTCATACGAGTATTTTATCTCTATTTGAACAGGATATTAATACCCGTACTCGACTCGTCCAACTAACGAGCATATAAAATTATCCTATTATTTGTTTCTAACATATCAGGCCCCTATGGACTCCATCCCCACAAAGATTTTTATCCATCTCTACTCATTATACACTAATTCCTCCTAATTTTGGTTAAAAAAATTTGGACATGTACAAAGAGCTCTCAATCACGAGTTCCAACACTACTCACTCGCGTGTATGGAAATATTTTGTGTTTGAATTAAGATTGAACTGAATTTGTACTGAACACTGCAAGATATAAATGGGATCTCTATGAAACTTGCATAAGATTTATCTTCACAATTGATTTGAAATTCGATATAGATTTAACTCAACACTAAAACTTGATCCTTAATATTTAGACTCGATTAAAAGAGATTGTTCCAAGTGCACAAAACTTCCGCTATAAGAATGGTTTGAGAAACGTCAATTTTACCCCTATTTTTCACCCCAAAAAAAAATACAAAAAAACAAAACAAAAATAATTTGACACGAACCGAACCAGAGAATCAAATAAAAGGATTCCTTGCCCTTATTCTTTTCTGATATCTGTGGTGGGATTTACCCCTAACATGGCTTTGTTAAAAATGGGTATGTTGATTGTGGGGATAACGATTCTGGATTATTCCAGTGGATATTCTGAAATGAAACAGATCATCTATTATAATATGCTACTGGGATGCCCATACAAATTCTTTTGTCTGTTAAGACTTGCATTTGTCCATACTCCATTCTGATTTTGACCTTTCCCCCAGTAGTTCATGGATCAAATTCAACCACCAAAATGCAAATGAAGGAATAGACCATAATATATCCAGATTTCAGAATTTTTGTAAAAAAAAATCTTTATTTAAAATTCATAAAGTCTCTAACCACACAAACAAACATGGTTTGCCAAAGTTCCGGGACTTCCTGTATGAAAATGAATTTTAATTTAAATTAAAAAAAAAAAAAAAAAAAAAAAAAAAAAAAGTAAGCTTTCAAAAGTTGTAAAGTATTTTGCTCAGGTCACAGACATCTTGAAAAGAGGTTTTTTTTTTTTTTTTTATACCTAAATAACTACCAACTCTGAAAAGAAAATTATAAGAAATAACCTAACTTTGGCCCTAAAAGTTTAGCCAAAAACAATATTTATCTAACAAAAATGCCCCACTTGTTTGATATTATTCTTAAACAGGCTCAGAGAAGTTTTGAAAGGATTATTAGCATCACACAAAAATGCTCAAAACCAAAGATTTGTAACTTGATTTCATCAAATTTCAAGTTCTCTGAGACATCAGAGCTTTCTCAGATCAAAGCTTTGAATTGTAAACCAACTTTGCTCGACAATGATTTTCAGATGACCTGATACTTTGGCTAAAATTTTAAATACCATCAAAAATTGCTATTATACTAATGTATATGTGTCCTAAATTGTTATTTTCTCAAATCATTTCAAAGCTAAAGGCACCTTCATATATGCTTGAGAAAATAAGCTGAATCCAGGAGAGCGACACTTACCTCCAAATTCAGCTCTGCATGTAAGGACTATGCCATTATTACCTGCAACTTCTTGGCACACCCACCAACTTGCTTCTCAGTCTTCTTCAGCTCTGAGGGAACTTTCCGATATTCTGTCAAACTTATGACTAGAAAATTTTCAATAGTAAACGAGAATAGCAACAAATTGATATATTGCTGACCAACCATGAGAAAATTCATATAAGAATCGGAGTGATAGAACCTAACAGCCTAAACATCAAGGGAACTTGCAGATCAAAAGACCACAGCTTCCGGTATCAACCATGAGTTATGACTAATACAGTCAGCAATAATTGAAACATATCTATCCAAGCAATATCTACAAACAAAATGAGATCCCTAAAATCAATAAGCAAAATTACATAACTTAAAAAACGAGCAGCAATCTAAGATGTATGGTGTGTGTGTGTGTGTGTACACAGCAGATAAACATCCTTTGCTTCATGAACATTGATGAAGTTTTTCGTCAATGAAATAGCTAACTGGTATAAATTAAAATATTGAAAACTAAATTAGAATAAATTTAACTTTGCAAGTCACCAAATTCAATACCCAACAACTGAAAGTCTTGAGAATTATCAAAAGTACAAAGACCTACCTCATCCATTTCTAAATGGATATGTGTTCTATCAATGAATATTTTACATGTTACTTGGTTTTCTTCACCAAATAAAAGAACACAGTTCTCGTAGATACCTTCCTTGGGAGGAAGATTTAATAAACAAGACTTTGGAACTGAGACCCGATGCTTACTGCTAGTACTAATTAACTCATCAAGGTCATTCACCATCAATAAGAGACGATGTTGACGACCTAGAAGCTCCGACACGTAGTTCATGTCACCTATGGCTAAAGCATGGCGAACACGGGTTGATGAAACCTGTCCTCTCTCTTTAAAATCATTAGAGTCTATATCTCTCGAATCTTGATTCTTGTCCATGACAGAATTTATAATGTAAGCATCCATGCCATATTCCTCACAAAGTCTCACCAACTCTGATGCATCACCAGCAGCTTTATATCCAAACCGGTAGTTTTCACCTGCCACAATCAGCCATTAAAGAATTTATTCAGCATTATTTAGTGTGTTCTCCCACATTACAAGATCCAAAAAAAAAAAAGCTAAAAAGGAACATCAACCTTAAGATTTTTACCTGCCACAACTCCACGTACTCCGAGCTCCTTTGACAACTTCTCAACAAACTGTTGAGGAGTGAGATGTCGAACACTTGAAAATTGTATCTGGAACTCAATTGGGGCCACATTACCACAGTATGGAGCCCAAGCTGAAAGAACCCGCTTACGGTCACATTTAGCCACTATGGGAGCCCTATTTAGACCAATTAATAAATGATAAATATGTAATACAAGGCAATTCACACAATTACAGTCTCTGCATTTAATTAATCGGATATACGGTAAATTCACTTACAATACATCAAATGACTATCATCAGGGGTAGAAACAGGGAATTTAATGCACAGTGTTAGAAAGCCAACAGAGGCTAAACCTATATATACCCATCCTACAATAAGTGAAACCAGAAACCAAGTACCAAGAAAGGAACCTAGAAGAAACTAAATTTGGTCAGTTCAAATCAGTTCTTCAGCCACTCAGATTGAACATGTGAAGATGTGTTTAAAAAAAAACCCGACAAAGACAGCGAAGCAACCTATCTGTAGTTATAAATCCTTCAAAAAAAAACTGTAGTTATAAAAGGAGCAGTAGTAAAGCTACTAGACCAATATTAAATATGTTTTCCTTACATCAAAGATACCACCAGAAGTTTGTAAGATGCATGATTGAGAGGGAAAAACAGCTGAAAATTTTAACACATCAAATGAAAAGAAACTTGAAAAAGACAAACATGAGAAAAATATTTGTACCTAGGCTCCCAACCAAATACTTCTGCCATTCCTATAAATGACAATAGATATGGAGCTCCAACCTTTGATGCTTGAATTGCAAGTTCTCGATGACCAACGTGAAGCGCATCAAACTTTCCCAATGCTACTATCCCTCCTGGCAACAGTGACAAAGAAATCGTAATTTGCATGTTTAAAGGTGGGAAAATAAATTTATCGGTAGGTTCCAAAAGAAAATGTAAGACTTGTTAAAACCATGCTGTAAAAGAATGTAAAAAAGGAATACTAAACTGAACATATCCTATAATAAACTTAATAATCACTAGAGGCAGCAAAATAGGTTCTACTATATAATCATGGGTAGGAAAAAGATAGAAAGAAAGAGAAATAAAAAGTCTTTGCAAGCATAATCACAAATGTAAAATGATATGACAAGTGCATGATAGTTCATATGAACAAACTACAAGAGACTGCCGGGGAACAGAGGAAGACAGAGAACATTTAAACACCAAACAAAATAAAAAATTAGAAATTTAAACACTAATTATTGATAAGGCTCAAAACACTGAAGAAAATTCAGATAAAAAGGTAACAGACAAAGGGAAATTAAGAGATCAATGAAAGAAAACCTGCCACAGGGGACAATCCTTCAGCAGGAAGCTCTCGATCATCTTCTCGTTCACTTTGTACAAAAAAGTAATCAGATTAACAAATAATACAGACAGACGTGATAAGTGATAACACCCCAATACATGTACCCCTATAAAAGTAGTAGAAGCACATTAAATCCACAACTTAGTAGTCACCTCACTATTTGTTAAATGTTAACAGTAAAAAGGTTTTCATGAATGCACTGTTTGGTAAAAAGAATGCAAGTACACCTCTTCCACACATGGATAATGTGATTTTCTTTCTAATTTCCACTTTCTACTCTTCCGTACTAGGAAATCAGAAATTTTTCTAAAAAGGTAAACAAAATATACGAAAAGCATGAAGATCATTTTATTCTAATTTTTATAAGGCAGCATAAAATTTTTGTATATTTTAAATTTTGTTTACAGCTACACGTACTTTAATTTACAAGTTATTAGTATAAATTTCAAGAAAATGCACCATTATTATTTACTAGGTATGAGGAAACTACTAAAATGATTTTCATAATAGAACTTCCCCGAATATAAAAATTCACATTCCCACATCGAGTTTCTCAATGGAACAACCCCACAAGCTTCAATGCCTTAAGCTGAATTTCTAACTTCTAAAACATAGCATTCAAAGAGCAATAAAAATTAATTTTTCAAAAAGCGATAAGCGATCAGTGCAGTAACCAACAAAAGGGAAAAGAATAGATACCTGAGAGTAGGCATTTCGCCGGGGGATTTGCTTCGAAGACTAGAAGAAGAAACCAATCTGTGATTATAATTCTCTCCAATTAAGGCCACCGAAAGAGGCTTCACCATGAACGATGAAAGCTGAAAAATTCTGGAGCTACAAAACCCTAACCCTAGTTTTTGATTTTGGTGACGGTAATTGCATTCCCGTATTCTTATGTGATGTGAAATACGAGAGGTACCACTCAACATTATTATTTATTTTTTAATTATGGAAACAAAGAGTGAGAGTTTCAGTGAGCAGCAGTTTTTGAAGATCGTCTTTTTTAGTAGAGAGGTTGAAGAAACTACGAAGCAAGCAAGCAAAAGCTTATTCAGCTTCTCTGTGTGTTCAGTTTGTTAGCCACGTCCACACTCTTTTCACAACGAGTAATTTTTGGTAATAGTTATATTTAATATATTATTTATTTTATTTTATTATTTTAATATGTATGGTAAAATATTATTAATTTATTATACGACATCATTATTATATAGTGAATAATTTTTTGATATAATTAATGTATGAATGATGTAATATCATTAATTAATAAAGACCGAATTATTTCTAGGTAGGCTACTACTAAAGGGAGTATTAAGGAGCATTGATCTTACCATTAGAAGGCACTCATTCCTTCCCTTTCAAAGAGCATTCATTCCTAACGGAACAAGTGTCGGATTCTCATTGGATCCCTAATTTATACCATAACTTAATGTGTGTAGTTTTATTAATTATACCTATTATTTATCAGGTAATTCTTTGAAATTTTAATATTAAGATATTATTAGATTGTTATATACTCAACCTGTTAATATGAATCATGAATTATTGATCCGATGATCATGATCCTATCCCACTTTCATCATACGGACTTTGCCTTTTTCTATAAATGATTTTATTTTTGCTGCAATAGCATAGTCAAAAGATTATATCGGTTTTTTTTTTTTTTTTTTTATTTTGAAGGTAAAGATTGAATCAGCTCAAAATTGATGCAACCAATGATCTCAATTGACTGATTTTGTTTTTTTAGCATAAATTTTTTGAAAATGCAAAAGAGGAATTGCTATTTTATTTTATTTTATTAGCATAACTAGTTTGTATACATAACACAAAGATGTTTACTAAATATTCCACTCAATAACCATGCACATTGGCTGCCAAAGGATGAATTCACTGCCGACCTTTTATTGTCCAGAAGTTCCAGGACGAGCATGTAAGATCTAATAAATTAGATTTATATCATTGGCTGCCGATGGTACTCATCTCCTCAACAATTGTCCTCAATAATTATTGAGAATGTGAGTTCGTGTCTCTACAAACCCGATCACATTACCCATAAGAATATATGTAATGATAGATATTTCTCGAAAATTATAGAGTATAGATTTCAAATCTCATGAAAAGAAGTTTTTAACAGCACTACAAGTGTATTTATCTAATTTTCTATATAGATTTCATATTGTAAATATGCGTAAAATTATAACAATCATTTAAATAAATAAATAAATAAAGATTCAAGTCATTGAAATGCTATACTAAAAAAGTGGAAGTATTTGGTGTGTATGTCACCGCAAGCACAAATTTTACAAACTTACAAATTTTGACTCACCAGGCTCTGTTGTGCAAGAAATCACTGGCAACACTCTTGTCACAATATTTCTAAGCAGCAGCTAATAAGCATATGCAACTACAGAATAACTTAGTTTATATCCTTGTGCTGTTCCTCCTTCCCCACCACTTCTTTTTCACTCTATCAATGGCACCTTCCTCACTCCCAAGTTTATTCAAAATCACCTTTGTCTCTCGTAGTCGTGCTCCGTAATCCTTTTTCCAGGCTTCAAACATCTGCTTCAACCTTCTAAGCTCATTGTCGGGATTTAAACTTGCTTCGACCTGACCTGACTTCACTTCCACCAAGAACTTGGAATCGTCACCAAATACTTGACTCCTCTGCTCAAATTCTTCAGCCAACTGGCTAATGACACTCAAACCTGCACTCACTGGTCTCACCCCGTTGCTCTCTTGGCCCTTTTGATTACTTCCCATATCCCAGCTGTATTCTACTTCATCACTTGCATTGACTGATGCATCTGAGTTTCGCTCTGAATCGTCTATTGCTAGACTTTTCTTTGCAATGGAGAGACTGGATTGCAGGGATCTCATTTGTTTTTGCCACACTTCTTCCATAGACTTCATTTTCTGTTCATATTCAGACCAACGGCTCTCATATTGCTGGAGTCTTTGGTGGAGGATGTCATTTTCTTCCTCTTTCTCTCTGAGGGCAGCCTCAGCTTTAAGAACTCGGCGCTGTAATTCAGCAAGAAATGATGCCTTCACCAGAACCTCGCCTGACTCATTATCCCCCTGCATGAGTATTAGGAATTAATCAACACAATATGCAATTGCAAATGGAAACTTCAAAAATACCACATGCACACTATCTTCCATGACAAAAGCAACGAAAGTCCAGTTTAGCAAGTAATTTTTTTCCCCGAGCACAAAAAATGGTGAAATTTGTCGTCAAAGGACAGGGTAAAATTAATATGATAATATAAGATCAAATCAAATTTATTGTGGATTCTGAAACTGAACTCCTTCAAATTTTCCACGGGAAAAGGACAGAATAGATCGATCAAATATAATTTAGAATACGTGTAAACAAGAATTAATCAGTATTTCATACGCTAACCAATATGGTAACTCCAAAAATGCAACATGGCATGACTGGCATATTATAAATTGGTTGCTGGGAAGCTGTACCAGACTCTCGTTTCTGGCGAAAGTAAATCCATCTTCCCATAATCTGTGATTGAAATCTTTGCCATTAAACTACGATAGCCTTGTCCAATGCCATTTCTATATAATTTATATTTCAAATAAATCAAAAAGTAAATCCATCTTCCCATAATCTGTGATTGAAATCTTTGCCATTAAACTTTGCAAAACGTTGAAAAGTTTGTGGAAGTATGAAATGTAAAATTAGAGCTAGTGGAAAGGCATTATAATTTTCCCCAAAATTCATAGTACGATACTGATTGCGATAGATGAAGCTGCCTTTTTCAAAAACTTGAAGTAGAAAAGAAATGATATCAATCAGATATACGAAACAAAGAGGGAGATTTTTATCCCTACCTAGTATCAGGTATGAGTGAATCAGCTTAGAAGAAATAAATCAAAAAATAAAGATTAGTAAGATGGCAAAATCAAATATTACTTTGGCTCCCACAGACTTCAATAAGCATATGTCTCCTGAGCATCTTCTGACCAACCAACCACGAATAACTACAAAAAAAAAAAAAGATAGAGAGAGATCAAACAGGAGTTCTGAACAATCTAAAACAGGAGGTTTTGACTTTGCGACGCTGAAGTCACTTGTCTGAACCCATCCAACTCAGACTCATGCACTATGCATAGGGCCCAAACATGAATTTAACCAGAAAATAACCTACGATAGCCTTGTCCAATGCCATTTCTATATAATTTATATTTCAAATGATTGCAAAATGCAAAGTAATCTTTATTCAGGGGACTGAACCCACAAGGCAACAAGGAGAACTAAAATTTACCTGATTGTATCACAATTGATGAATAGTTTAAATTCTTGAACTTTTTCCTAGCAACCCTGCTTTTAATCTGCCTTTGTATAACAACAGAAGCTCTATGTCTCTGCAGCTTGGATGCATATTCTTTTCTGATTTTCTCTCCCCGGACAACTGCAAGATTAATAAAGAAATCACCGCCTCAGTTATTTTATGCTAATTTGTTTTTTTCACAATTTTAATAGTGGTTCACAAAAATGGAAGATAACAATGCAATACATGACTGAAGAGTAACAATTCCTCTTCTAAGCTCCTTGAGGTAAAGGCGAGCTTGGTGTCCTCTGAAGCAGCTTTGAACATGTAAAATCCCATGAAGGGTACGGCTTCTTGTATCCTCAAGCACCCCAATCTGCATAAATTTCTCTTGTTACATTTTATGTCAGGAATAAAACTATCATATCTCAAGGACACCAAAAACACGTGATAGAAAAAAAAGACAGACATTTTGGAACATTGCGTTGTTTATCAAATCCTTATATTCCTTGAAGGTAGGGAAACAGTATAGAAATGAAGGGATTGCATCAAATCCACATAAATTACCAAACCAAAAATAAAAAAATAAAAGATTCTTCATATCTAAGTTAACAACTGTAAACATGACATTACTTGATCATCTTATTTTTAGTCAGAGTCGAGATGACTGACAGCTCCACCAAATCTATACCTTTGAATAACAAAACTGCTAAAAAGAAAAACATGACCCTGACCAACTTTTCCCAATACGAAGGACAAAGCATGCTATCAATCCATATCATCCATTTACCTGTCCAGTACGAAAAAATAATTTTGTGTAGCCAACTTGATACATCTCTGGCAAAATATTGAACTGATGAAGAATTGCAACCGAAACACTAAGTGGTTCCTGGGATGCAACACTCTCCAGAAGAAGGAAACCATACCTGAAGTGAAACGGCCCACCAACAAAAAGAAGAAAAAAAGGATAAGAAAAGTTAACATAAGAAATAATATATACGCACACTATTCACTATCGGGAAAAGGAAAGGTTATCCCTATTTCTTTACCTTCTAGCAAACTTCTGGTGAGATATTCTGGTAGGAAAGCCAGACCGTGATATTCGAACTACCTCCAGGACTCCACAACATCTCAGCTGCTGCAAAACAAGCCCTTGCTCGTACAATCCGGGAGATTGCAAGTTGTTAGGCTTTATACAACGCACAAAATGTGGAGTGGTGTTCTCTAGGCGTTGCATCAATTGAAAAAGTTGACCCTAAATACAGAGAGTAACAAAAGCCAATATAAATTAACTATGATCCAGTAGAATTATTCATTTTGAAATTACTAGCTTCATTCATGCAATCAAGTGTAACATTTGAGTTACACAATTTTCATGAAATATTAGGCATGTAACCTGATTCAACACGATCTTATTAAGTCTCTCAAAGATAGATGAAAAATAATTGAAATCAAGCTAAATATATTTTCTAGAGAAAAAACTGACTTCAGAGATACAATACCTACATCCTAAGAATCAACATGTCCGTGCAATTGTTTCAACTATACATGATGATTACATTGTCATGATAGTGAACCATGCTTAACCTAAATAAAGTTTAGAATTCCAAACAACAAAAAAGCACTGTACCTTAAACTTTGTTGCAACACTTAGCTTTTGGGAATCTGCTCCACCTGTTTTATACAAAGGACCAACTAAAGGTTTATCAGATTGAGAAAGCATATTGGAAGCAAAAATTTGAGGAAGGTGGCATGAGCAAGAGGACAGAAGTTGAATGGAATCCAAGTGCAATAAGTCCCTGTTCTTCTCCAGAAATCCAGTTGTGTCATATGTAACCTGGGTGGAAAACCAAGTGGAACTATCAGACAGTCAGTAAGCAGAGAGAAAAAAGAACCAAAAGCAACAACTAGTTTAGCACATCAATACTTCACAAGTTCAAGTTACAACCATGTAACAAAACATTGGACACACAATTGGCATGGGTTATGTATTAAACCAAAGATCATCTAATTATTGATATCAGATTACTGGATCAGCTCTAGAACAGTTAAAGAAGCAGTAGTTAACTACCATCATTCCTTCCATATTTTTCTTTTTTCTTTTTTCTGAAACAACTGAAATATTAGAAGAAAAAATGATAGGTTATGTTCCCATTCAAAAATAAAATTACAAAACAAAAGAAAGGTACATATACCTCCCCTGCATAATGAGAGATTGAGAAGGCTTTGTCTCGTTCTCCTCTGAAGCAAGAATTAGAATTTAAATGCCGCTTTAGCTTGTTGGCGAATGTCAAATCTGTGCCATTTGGAAACGTCGACTCTTCATCTAACAGAGACAATAATCCCAATGGTTTCTGCATGGATTTAAAAGAATAAGATATGGAAGAATAATTTTATTAGCTCAATGTGAGTATAAGACATTAGCACTAGGGACACACACTAAAAGAGTTTTGTATCAGTACTAATGGCTTTTTTTCACATCTGACCTTCATTATTATACAATAATAGTGAGAGATGATAAATAAGAACTCGATGTGCACTTATTCCAAATTGGAAAAAGTTTACTTGCAGCGTTATGTGGCTACAACAAAATAAAATATACTACAGCACTTTTTTTATCTTATGAATGAACTCCGAAACACGTCATAGGGGTCAAAATGGTCAGGAGCATAGGCACAAAAACTAAACAGCACTAGTATCATAATAACCTGGTTAAGACTCGCTCACAATTACAAAATGAGCGGATTCACTGCCTGGCACCATATACTAGTGATGAGTATTGTTACACCTGTAGTAGGTTCAGTCATCACATCATTGTACCCACCAAGAACTGCTTAGACTCTTGATACATTTGAGTTTTTTTGGTTATATTAATCTTATAGAGCTGATCAGGTGCAGACGTCTTGATGGTTATAACACCTGGATGGGCGAGATATTATATGTACTATCTCAAATAATATCTGAACAGACAAGATAGTATAGTGCAGGTACTATCTCGTATGTCCGGATGTTATTACATCAGGACGGTTTGTATGTGATCACCTCTAATAAATCTTATAAATGAAGCAGGAACATAAATACAAAATTATTAACCATCATAGCTGGTTACAATGTTGAAACCCAAGTCTAGAAGAATAGCCACTGATGGATTCAAACAGAGAGGATTTCCTTCTATCTGCCATACCAAAATATATTTGGATGACTAGAAGCCCATTTAAAGTATTCATCTAATTATCTATATATGTCATTGTTCATATTAAAAGAGTAATAAGAAAATGTTGAATAAGCACAAGTGCCTCATTTGAAAGAAAGTAAAACCATCTCAAACCTAAAAAACCAGTCTGTAACCATAGACCTAGCAGTCTTTGAGACAAAATTTCAATATATCACCCAAGAACATGAATAATGGATAGCATGAAATCTTCAAAATATAGGGAAGCTAACAATTTGTTTTCACAGAAAAACAACTACTTTTAAATATCAGATGAATAGATGATCCACGAGTCAATTATTTGCAAATTTTAATCTCCATCCACACATCAAGATGTCATTAGTTGTACACCACAAAATTAAATTGCATAAGCTGAACCTTGACACTTAAAATGTTGAAAGAAATTATCGTATCTGTTATACAGATGCAACAGTGCAAAACATGATGAAATTACTGTTAGGTCCGCTTGTATGAAAAGTCCAAAGGCATGATGCCCTACAAGGTCAATAACATAACATGGCAAGATAATTGACAATGATCCCTTTAGTTAAGTTGAGGAGTCAATGAACTTGGTACCTTTTCAAAAAGATTAAGACAGTCTTGGTTGTCTTCAAAATCAACTTTTGTCCAGTCAATGCCATCTTGGATATATTCCTGCAAAATAAATAAGAGTATCCAATAAGTATTAACAACTGTTTTAATACTTGCAAATTGCTTAACATGCAAATGCACATTTAATTTATGGCATCCCATTGTTTGTTGGCAAATGGCAAAATGTATTCTCGAAAAAATAACTCTTTGGCGAAAAGATAGGTGAAGGCAGAAATATGCCAATCAAGCCTAGGAAGTTTGATCCATACAGAAGTTGAGATCACTAATGACTATGGACAACATCATCAGCAACCAGGAAGAAAAGGTGAAGTTCAAAGTTCTAATAGAAGCCATACAAATACAAGATTACTCATTCCAGTCGTGAATAGACATCAACCTCAGCTAAGGATTGAAACAGCACAATGATATACGTGATGCACAAGGGCATTGCAACCATAAACCATAATACAGCAAATAAACAAAACATGTTTACAAAATACCAGACCCAGAGAACTATAGGTTCATAGTGCTCCTAGACATATACGAATATACCAGAAGAAAAGACCCAAATTAATATTATAACTGTTGATAATATTTAGAGAGAAATATATTTCCGCATAATATATGCATACAAGTAAAAAACAAAATCAGCAGCACCGGATGATTCTGGAACTAGGTATTGATAGTTTGAGAAAAGGGGGCCAGTTTTCACCTAAACCGTATACCAGCAAACCAAACAGGAAAATTTTGAAAAATCAGTCAGAATTTTATCACTCCCTAAAAGCCAGGATCTTAAATATCAATAATCTTATTTGAGCTATGTTCGCAATCATACAAATAAAGGTTACCTCCTGCTCTAACTTGAACAGATGACGATTAAAGTGTTGTTGTAATCTCTCATTTGCATAGTTTATGCAGAACTGCTCAAAACTATTTCTCTGCAGAAATAAAATTCTCTGGGATAAGTAACTACAAACAGAAAGATAGAAGTATGAAAGAGGAAAACAGTAAACTAATATCCTAACGTACATCAAATGATTCAAAGCCATAGATATCAAGAATGCTGATGGATCTGCCTGTTCGTCTTTTGCCAACTGCAAGTGAGTTGTTAATTTGTTCAACCAGCCAGTCGAACAAACAAGAATAGATTGATTTTGCTAAAGCATCTCTTGTATCAATAGCCTGAAAGCAATGTAAAAAAACATGTTGATCAGCAATGGACTTAAAATTAAATTTCAATAAGAAATTAAAATTTTCTTCCAGGTTATAAATGAAAGAATCAAGGTGATTCCAATTTTATAATAGAAATTAAAAATTTCTTCTAGGTTATAAATGAAAGAGCCAAGGTGATTCCAAATTTATATATAATAAATTAATATGTAAAGGCAACTTAAACATTCCCCACAACCAATTTCAAACAAGAAGTAAATACATGGTCCAATAGCATCATATGTTACAATAAAAACAAATAAAGAAGAATTTGTTATTTGAAACTATCCCGCCTCCCATAGGTGGTAGCAAAGTTGAATCCACTTTTCCCAAGTTATCATGGTATAATAGGCTATGAAGACAAGCTACCAAAGAGATTTTATTTCTCCATAAAAGTTCTCACCTGTGATAGTGTTAGCTTTTGGACAATAGTATCATTTCCAACTCTCATTTTGCGGGTTGACAAAGCTCTCTTCAACTCCTCAATGTTACATCCAATCAATTTAGCAACAGTGATTAAACCTGGACACGAAAAAGGGAAACATCCAGTGAGATCAGAAAAGCTCAAGCAGCAATCAAACAAATATGAACCCTAATCACGAATGGTAAGATTTTAAGTAATACTGCAATACAATGTATTTGATAAACACAAAAAGACATCAAAGTCTGTTAACAGGTGATTTTCAAAATGGAGCTTCTGATAAAAAAACTGACTTAATATTTGCATTTACAGGTTTAGTTCCGGATACTTTTTCAAATTCCCCTATTTCAATATTTTTATATTTATATTTTGTTAAGAATATAAAATTAAATAAACTTTATTTAGTTTATTAGCTATTAAGAAATGAAAATTAAATATAAAGCATGTATAATCATATAGTTAATGAAATTTATTATTGTTTTGATACATTATTATTACTAATTACTAAAATTACAAATAATCATCAATTTATTATGAGATGCTAATTACAACAACATAAATGTTGTCTTGATTATATTTTATAATGTCGGTAAAATTATTTGTATTTAGTATTGCCTCAATTAGAAATTTATCTTAAATTATGTTAAAATAATTATAAAATACCATTGAATAAACAAATTATATTTTATTTATTAATTGTTTAGTTTTTATATTATTTCCGTATTTTTATGTAATTTTAATAATAAATATTGAAAGTTTAGTACAAAATAAGTAACCTTGTCCCCCACAAAAATGTAATTTCTTTCCCCCCCAAATTCCAAAATTAAATTTCATCCTTTTTTTTTTTGCTTTCCCATCCTCTCCTCTCCAAACCAAACACCACCTTAGAGATAAATCCAGTTTCTAACAGTTAGATCTCTCGCCTCCAAAGGATAACCAAGAATTCATGAAAGTCATAACTGTCAAAAAAAAAAACCCCGAGATAAAATTACGGGGCAACAAGCATTATTGGCACCCAACTGCTATTACTAGATCATGGTCCTAAATCACCTAGTGCAGCATAAAATTGTTCACTTTTTTTTTTTTGAATCGTTGGAAACCTCGCCGCCAAACCACCCCTTCCGGACTTAAGTGGAGCAGGTAAAACCCCCAACTGTCTCAGGCTCTTACGAGAAACGCACTCCCTAAATTTGAACCCAGGTTATCAATGTGAGATCTTGAGCCCTACACCACCAAGTCACGCCCCTTGGGGACCACGAAATTGTTCACCTATATATGCAAACAACAAAAGTCTCCAGCTATATAATGGCATAGCCTGCCATGGGTTAATGAAACAACTATCATGCAACTGTTAATATTCTAGGGAACTGTAGGGCTTGACCAGAATTATCACCTAGTAATCATAATTACTGCGCTCACCCAAAAAAAATTCTAACAATAACATGCACGTCAAGGGACTTTTGCTGTAGAATTTATTAATAGCATTCAAGGTTTAGTCATGTGTTCATAAGAAAGGGAGGTACAATTATGGGTTAATCAACCAGACTTAATCTCCTCTTATCTTTATTTTGAAAAGAAATCTTCTTGTTTTCCTACTTTTGTTTTAATGTTTCACATTCCTCAAGAAAAACAATGAAACACCTTTTTACATTTGATACTGGTGATTCTCACCTTCATCTGCCACAGCTTCAATATGGTTTTCATTATCAATCACAGTAAATGAGACATTTCCCAGCCACATTACTGCAGCAAGCATTGCAAATACACTCTCCTGGTCTTCTTTGCTTACATGGACAATGTCCAGGGCTTCCTGAAACAGCCATTAACTCCGTAGGACCGTATGCACATTTGACCTCTTATTTTGAAAATGAAAATGGCA